>VXBR01010896.1:258613-285186 GCA_013400215.1 Cisticola juncidis | reverse complement strand
GATTTTTCAGCATCCACAAAGAGCTGGTGTTTGGACCACTTATGCAGCGGTGGGGTAGGGGATGTACCTTCCCCAGAGCCCCAGTGCAGCCCTTCCCCCTCACTAACCCACAGCATTTCAGGGACTCCATCCCCACCTTCCCTGCTCCTTGGCTTTCTGGAGGGCTCAGTTCCTGTGGGACACAGACCCCATGGAAAGAGAGGTCAAAGGGACAGGTGGGAAGGAAGGGACATTTGAGGAGACAGGGCAGGAGAAGGAAAGGAAGGGAGGAAGGAAGGAAGGAAAGGAAGGAAGGAAGGGAAGGAAGGGAAGGAAGGGAAGGAAGGAAGGAAGGAAGGAAGGAAGGAAGGAAGGAAGGAAAGAAGGAAGGAAGGAAGGAAGGTTTGAAAATTCTCCAGAAATAATGATTTTACAGGGATGCCTAATGAAGCCAGGCTGAGGCTAATTAATTGGCACTTACAACTAATGGAAATAAAGCCTCCACCTCTACCTCCAAATGGAGCCTGGAGATGACCCAGGCTANCTTTCCCAAGCTCTGACAGACTCCCTGGCATCTAGGACTTAACAATTCTTTTGTGACAAGAAACAGAAGAAATTACTTGTTTTAAATAAAAATGCATATTCATAAAGACCATCCTAAAAAGAAAGAAATTTCTCCCTGGCCTTTATCTAGGACAAGGGGGGGGCCATAGCCTGGGCTGTCTTTCTTTGTTTTTTATTGTCTCATAAATTGTCCCGCTCTAAATTGTTTAACTCTTATCGTTGTATTTGTATTAATTTTTTAACCAATTTTTTTCTTTTTATCAAATTTCCAAAGATCCAAGAAGCGAGTGATTGGCGTTTATTACACCCCTCCATCTGCTCTTCCCCTCCTGCCCCAGAGCCCGCTGTGGTGCACCCCCTCTGTGTCCCCAGTCCCTGTCACAGCTCTGGTGAGTCCCAGCCCTGCTCACACATAGACTCTGGACCCAAACCTGGCCCTCTGAACCTGCGACCTTCTGCTGCCAGCAAGAAATGGCCACAGCAGCCTTGGCCCGGCACGTAGGGCTGTTTGCACAGCCCTTGCTCAAACACGGTGGCCAGAGCTGGCTCTGCAGCCCCAGCACTGCCACCAGCTCCCCCCATCCATGGCAGGGTGACAGTGGGGCACTGTGCACCTCCTCCTCAGCCTGGGCACCCCTGGGGGCTCGTGTGGCCCCTGAGGGTCACCCCTCCCTCCTCAGCTCACCCACACTGTCCCACGGGGCACTGGCACCCCAGTGAGGCCAATTACTGCACTTGGATACAGTAATCAACCATAAACAATGGTTTATAGTTAATTAATGAACCATATGGCTAATGGTTTAATTAACCATAAACAATGGTAGATTGTTTCTAATATTTCAAAGATTTCAGATATTCAGATATTTCAAATATCGTAAGTGGGGCTCAGTTGGTCTTGGGAAAGATGACAGTGACTTTTCCAGTGTCCAAGCCCTGGATACCCTCTGTGCCAACACTGTCCTGAGGGCAGGAAGGGATGGGAGTGAGGTTTATCACAGCCTCAATGCCAGGAGAACCAAGCAGGGAGCTTGGGAGCCTCAGCAGGAGCCTGACCTGCAGCTCCAGCCTGAGCAAACACTCCCCATCGACACCTCGAGCTATGAACTCCCCTAAAGGAGCATGAAAAAGCCTCCAAAATTCATAAATAATTAAATAGATAAATAGATGGATCCATCAGGTCAACAAAGGACTCATTCCCTGTGTAGGAGAGCTTCAAGTGCAGTGCTGCTGGAGAAAGGAGGACTGGCCACCCTTTGGGGCTCATTATGGGTGTGATGGAGCAGCTGAAGGAACAGAGCACCAGCTTTGCATTCATGGTTGAGTGTCACACACTCACCTGTGGGAGCTCCAGGGGCCAGCACAACTCAGATCTGATGGACTTTCTGTGAGGATTTCACTTAAAATTCCTCCCTTCTTGGGATGAAGATGGTGGTGGTGAAGGAGCCAGGCCACAAAAGACCTGGAAAAACAAAGGTGTGAAGTGTGGCTGTCTGTGATATTTATCCCCTTTGCAGATTTCCAAGGACCAAATATTAATTTTCTTGCCCTTCAAACATGTCAAGATTCCTCCATTGCAACTGAGGATAGAAAACACAAACCTCAGAGTCTTTTTTTCCTCCAAAAGTAACTCTGACCAGGAAATACTTTACTGTGCCTGTTCCCTGGGCAGATACCTGGATTTCTATGCTGCTTTGATGACCCCTGCAGGGACAAGCAGTAATGGTTTTGAGTTTGAATTCCTTCCTTACCTAGAAGTGTTTGGTGTGGTCATGGGCACTGCCTGAGGCTCTTGAGGGGAGTCCTGTGGGATGGAAGTGAGGCTGCTCTCTAAGGAAGGAGCTGGGTGTTCTCTCAAGAGTTTGTTTGGCCCTTTGGCATGTCTAGGAGAGAGCCCTTGTGTATGTGGGGTGGCCTGGGAGTTCAGACTGCAGCCCGAGCTGTGTGAGGGAGCTGGGCTGGGAAGGAGGATGGAGCAGCCCCTGTGCAGGCTGTGCAGAGACCCGGAGAGTGTGGGCTGAGGAAAGCTGCCTGTGGCCTCCTGGCAGCTGGGAGGGCTCCCCAGGCTGCCCTGGGCTCGGGTCAGAGGCTCCCTGTGCAGCCGTCACAGGAGGAATTAGAAACATCACGAGCAGCTCCATCCCAGGCTAGGGGAGGCAGCCCCCAGGATGAGGATGCTGGAGCCCAGGATGAGCCCAGGATGAGAGCAGAGGACACAGTGCCTCTGTCCAGGGACACTGGGTGCTGTCCTGTCAGCATGGCAGGGCCCCTGCTTGTCCCCAGGGCACAGCCACATCCCTTCCAGGCAGGGCCTGGCTCCCAGCAGGGCTCTCTGCTGCCCTGGCTCAGCAGAGGACAGAGCCAGGCACAAGTGGGGTCTCAGGAAGCCCCTTGCTTGCAGGGCTCCCCCATCCCTGCTGGGTTTGGAGGCATCAGCCCTTCATGCTGGCAGCAGGGCCAGTGGGAGTGCTCAGGGAACCCAAAATGAAAATACAGGTCCCAGTCCCAGGGCAGGAGGGGCACTGGAGCCTGGTGCAGCCCAGCAGGGGAAAGGCAGCTCAAAAGGCTTCAGCCCCAGCTGGCCCTGGACGCTGCTGGCTCTCAAGAAAAGCCCCCACTGCTTCTCCTGCTGGTTTGTCTTGATGTTTTCCATCTTTCCTTTGAACACAGGTCTTCCATCCCACCCAACACTCCCAGATCTCTGGGTAATAGTTTTCCAGGCACTGTTTTTTCCAATTCCCTGGTGGGTGCTCTTCCATCTCCACGTCCCTCATGGACCCTTCACTACTCCACTTGTTGATGGGACTCCATGGACAAATTCCCAGGAGATCTGACACAGCCTCACAGGAGTTCTAAGGCTTTTGGTATGTGAGGCTTCAGTGTCCTTCCCCTGACAGAACAGGGGCTTGCTTGTGCAGAGATGGGACTCAGAGAGAGGAGAGCAAACCGTGGCATGACCCTGCCAAGCCATCTCAGTCAACAGGGCAGGGTGAGAGGGATGCTCCCCTTGGAGAGCAGCCCATGGTGGCCATCCTCTTCATGTGAGGACCCTCAGCTTCCCTCCATGGCCCAGGAACACCCCTCAGCATGAGATGAGGCCAGGGTAACTCACACATAGAATCAAGGAATCATTAAGGTTGGAAAAACCCTTTAGGATTGAGTCTACCTGTTCCCCCAGCACTGTCAAGTTCACCACTAACCCATATCCCCAGGAGCCACATCCACACAACTTTTAAATCCTTCCAGGGATGGGAACTCCACCACTGCCTTGGGCAGGCTGTGCCACTGTTTCTTTTCTGTGAAGAATTTTTCCCTGATATCCAACCTGAACCTCCCCTGGCACAACTTGGAGTTGTTTCCTCCCATCCTGACCCTTCTTCCTTGGAGCAGAGCCTGACCCCCACCTGGCTGCACCCTCCTGTCAGGGAATTGTGGAGAGAGAGGTCTCCCCTGAGCCTCCTTTTCTCCAGGCTGAGCTCCTTTCCCAGCTCCCTCAGCCGCTCCTGGTGCTCCAGCCCTTCCCCAGCTCCATTCCCTTCCCTGGACACGCTCCAGCCTCTCACCATCTGTCTTGTGATGGGAACAACTGTTCAGTGCACACATGGAGATGCTGAACTTTCCTAGAAACCATAAAATCTCTCCTAGATTTCACTGTTTTGTTCTTTCTCCCACCAGGTGAGGCATCACATTTATCTGGACGTCCTGTCACGCTTTCCATAATTAGGAGGTGGCATCAGCCCGCAGGTCCCCGCCCTGTTTGCCTGCTGATATATTTCAAAAGGCATTTGCTCTGTAAACACCTGCTCCACCCAGTTTCCCTCGATCAATGCAGCTTTTCTCTCCAGGCTGTGCCTGAAAACCATGTCCAGTATTTTGCTGTGGGCACCAAGGACTGGATGAGGCAAAGCTGGGGCTGGACCCAGCCCTTTCCTCTTCCCCCTGCTTGGGGTCAGGTACAGCACATGGCTCCTGCTGGCCATGCAGAGTCCTAAAGACATCCTTGGGCATCCCCAGGTGGAACACAGCGTCCCTGGCTCCTCCTTCCCCACTCTGTTCAGTGCTTGTGAGGTCACCCCTGCACTGCTGGGTCCAGCTCTGGGCTCCCCAGTATGAGAGAGATGCAGTGACTGGAGCCAGTCCAGTGCAAGGCCGTGAAGGGGGCGAGGGTGGGAAACCTCCCTGACCTGAGGAGCTGCTGAGAGAGCTGGAGCTGCTCATCCCAGAGCAGAGCAGTCTTGGAGGGACTGTGTAGATGTGTATAAACTTCTGATGGGAGGGAAGGAAGGCCGAAAGCCAGGCTGTTCTCAGCAACGCCCTGTGACAGGACAGGAGGCAATGGGAGCAAATTAACTGCACAAAATTCACCCATGGGAGCTGCCCCACAGAATCCCAGAGTGGGCCAGGCTGGAAGGGACCACAGTGGGTCCCTCTGCTCCAGCAGGGCCATCCCAGGGCACAGGGCACAGATTGTGTCCACACAGCTCTGGGACATCTCCGGTGAGGGAGACTCCACAGCCTCCCTGGGATCTGTTCAGGGCTCAGGCACTGCCCAGGAAAGTTCTTCCTCCTGTGCAGGTGGAGCTCCCTGGGGTCAGTCCCTGCCCGTTCTGTGGTGCCATTGCTGGGTCCCAGAGCAGAGCCTGGCCCTGCTGAGAGCCCTCCCTGCACACAGGGACCCCCAGGGCTGAGCCCCTCTCAGCTGGGGCTCCTCTGGAGGCTGAACAGCCCCAGCTCCCCCAGCCCTTCCTGGGCACGGAGATGCTCCGGGCCCTTCAGCATTTTTGTCATCCTCTATTGGACCCATTTTGAGTGCTCCTGGTCTCTCTTGTTCTGAACAGCCCAAAACTGGACAAAATGTAACGACAAGGGGAGGCTGGTCCCACCTCTGCTGAGGAGAGCCCATGGCACCCCGTGGTTGGGATGCCCACTTTCCTTTCTTCTCCTGCAGACAGACCAGCAACGCCTCCCAGGAACATGTAACTGTTTGTTGTCTTTGATGAAGACAGCATGGACAGTCTCAGGAATGGTTCAGATCCTGGATCCTCCAAGGCCCTGAGGGATCTGGTCCCTAAATATAGATGTCTTCCAGCACCCAGGTTCTGCAGCCTCCAGAGGCTTCCAGACAAAACCAGGTTCGTGAGGGATCACTTAATCTCCTGGAGGTCTCTGGCAAGGAAACAAAACCAACCAAAAAGAAAGAGGAAAGCCTGTTCTCAAGTTGAGCAGAGATGTATTTGGTTGTTCAAAAGCTTCTGATAAGGTGACTGAGATTAAAGAACAAATAAAAGTACGATTAGGGCCAAAGTCCCAACTGCAGCCAAGACCATACAGCCGGAGCAACAACGCTCTCCTTGCCTACAGCCACACTGATCCAGCTGCTCCTCAGCCTTCCCAGGCAAGAGGAGCTCTGCCTGTGCTGCCACAGGCTCTGCCTTCTCCCTGGGATGAATTCCCCAGGACAGTGAGATCCCACAGAGCAGCCTCAGCACCAGTCCTGCACTCATCTCCACCACGCTTTGCTCCCACATTCCCAGCTGGATGAATTTTCTCCCTGAGCATCCTCTCAGAGAGCTGAGATCAATGGGCACGGCCACTGCAGGGCAGGCTCAGAGTCCAGGAGAGCTGCTGGAGTCAATGGGCATGCCCTGCTCTCCCTGCTGGAGTCAATGGGCATGCCCTGCTCTCCCTGCTGGAGTCAATGGGCAAGCCTTGCTCTCCCTGCTGGGTGCACAATTAATGACAGATCAATTTAGGTGGGACTGCAGGAGCACGGCAGAGGGGAGGCCCAGGGGCTGATGGATGGGAGAACGACTGGAGAGCAAACTTGCACCCTGCTGATAAGGCAGAGTGCTGGATACCCCGGGGAGAGTCTCCAGAAATGATCATGGGGCAGCCCAGGAACTGGTCTGTCTGGAAACTGGGCTGGGAAGCAAACAGGAAAGCTGCACAAAGGGTGTGCTGGCAGCAAGGGGACAGCTCGTCCCTCTCTCCTGATTCTCTCCATGGGGAGTTTTGTGGGGATGACTGCAGACCCAGGAAACTGGAGTGGCCCAGAACTCAGCTTCCCCAGCCTGTCCCTGTGTCTGGGACTGCCAGCTGACTCCTGCTGGGAAGGCACACACACTCCTCATGTCTTTTCATCCCCCTTTGAGATCCAGCAAGCTCCAGGCTGCCAGGGTTCCAGTGACAAAGTGACCACGTGCTGGCAGGAAATGATGGAGATAAATCCTCCTTTGAGCAAAGTGCATGTGCAAACACACAAACACAGCATAAATATAAAAAGAAAAAATAAAGAATTAAATATGGGGGGGAAAATATACCTAAGCAATGTGAGCAGGGTCCTTGTGGCCATCCACAGGGAGGAATGGAACCCAGTCCCACATCAGGCATTCATTCCCTGTTTTATCCCAGTGGCAACAGCCTCCTTCCATGTCCTCAGGCTCTGGCTGCCTGCAGGAGGCAAAGGGACAAGTGTGGAGCTGGGAGACTCTGGGCTCAGGCACCTGCACTCCCACTGTGGATGCAGCCAGTGCCACCCTGGTCCTACCCTGTGGGATGGCTCCTCATCCCTTGTACCAGCCAGGGCTCTCTGGAGTCTGCCCCACCATCTCAGCACTGCCAAGAGATCTGCCAGACCCCTCTAACATGAGCTCATGAGTAGCACTTTGGCTCCAGGACCACCCCAGGATCATTTTAACCCTGAATATGACTTTTCTGTAGGGCTCCAGCTAATAGGTTCACTTAAGCAGCATCAACTCCTTCTTTCTGAGGTTCTTATTTATTTTGCAGATGTTCTGCTTTGACTTCAGAAGCAAGGAGCCATTTCCAGCAGGAGCTCCATCACTCTCCACTCTCTGCAGGCCACTCCAGGATATTCCCAGCTATTGCCCCAACTGGCAAAGCCCTGGGGCAGTTTCACCTTCCCCAGGATCCCAGAGTGTGCTCCTTAAACAGACACCTCCCTGGCTGCCTCCCTTCCCCAGCACACACGGGGATGCTGGACTCCTCCTCAGCCAAGGAATTCTCCCAGGGAGCTGCAGTGGCTTTTCTCCTGTACTCCTCCTCAGCCAGGGAATTCTCCCAGGGAGCTGCAGTGGCTTTTCTCCTGCTCCTCACTTCTGCAGCGCTTTCCTGCCACCCAGGCTCTGTCAGGAGAACAAAGGGGCTCTGTCAGGAGAGCAAAGCCCCCCTGCTCCTGCCGGGAGGGTCCCTGTTGGCTGTCACCTCTGCCAGGAGCCCTGCTGTGTCCCCACCTGCAGGGGGCTGCTCTCACCTCGGGGCTCAGCAGGGAGAGCTGTTGGTGGCAGACAGGACCTGTCTTCAGAGACCCCAAACAAAACCCCACACACAGCTCTGTGCTGGCCGTGCTGTGTACTCCACACCCAGCAGGAGGAGGAGGAAGGTGAGGATGAGGGGAGGCAGATGGCTGGCTGAGGTCACAGTGAGGCTCAAGCAAAGCCCAGGGCTCTCCCTCACACCTCCCATTGCTCTGGCACTTGGCCCAGCCCAGGGTTGGGAATCACAGTCACAGGTCTGCTCTCATCCTCTCTGGAGGGCAATCACAATTCCAGGTCTCCTTTTCACCAGAGAGGCACCGTCCCACGTGCTCCTCTCCACCTCCACCCCGGGTACAAATGCACCAGAGGAAAGTTCAACTCTCCAGGTGCCCATCCTGGGAAAAACCCACCAGCAGCTCCCCGGGCCATGGACAGGCTGAGCAGGAAAGCCCTTGTGTGAGAGTGGGGAGGTCCTGAGGGTCCTGAGGCCGTGTCCTTGCCATGTCCTTGCCCATCATCCTCTTGCACAGGGGCAGGAAGGGACTGCAGTGTTTGGGGCCCTCAGCTGCCTCTTGCTGAGGGCAGCAGTGAACGAGCAGCACCCAAGGAGGTGCCCAGCCCCTCCTACAAGGGTCTCAGGGTTGCTGCTCCCTGAGATTCTCCTCGGGGTTGCTGTTCCCTGAGGTTTTTCGTCTTCTCTTTGTCCTAAGTGTTTCACACTTAGGGGAAAGAGAAGACNCCAACTCAGCAGAAGATGGGGGACGAGAGCAAGAACAAGGAGCACAGGGGCCACTCCCCAATTCCTCCAGCTTGTCTCTTCAGCCCCAGATACTAAAAATCCCAGATTCTACATTTACATTCTATGATAAACTAAATACTGCTTATTTTGAATTCTCTCAGCTTGTGATTCTTCATACACTGTGGGCATTCACTGCCATGGCAGGGATCAGAGGCAGTGTCCTCCTGGGCTCTGTGTGAGGCTCTGACCCCCTTGGACAGATCCCAGACCCCCTGTCTGGTCTCCAAACCCTCCAGGGTGGCCACAGGGATGTTCTAGACTCCGACACAAGGACACCTCTGCTTCTCAAGAGACAGAATTGCAGGAGGTGCATTTACCTGGCCGTGTCCTGACCCCCACTCCAGCATCTGTGAGAGGGAAGCAACCATCAGGTGCAGTCTCAGAGGAATGACATCCTCACTGGAGCCACCTGGTCCTGCCCAGGTGACAGCCCAGGACAGCCCCCGTAGGTGTGAGGTAGCAGAAGGATCCTAAGAGAGCTGCTGAGGTCCCTCAGATGCAGGCTCTGGCACAGGAAGCACACAGACACAGCACTGTGCTTCCATCACCACATTCCTGCAGGCACAGACAACTTCACCTTTTGAGATTTTCCTCCACAGGCGCCTCAAGCTGTGCCCAAGAAGAGGCTGCAGACAGGAGCAGAGCAGGATTATGGAAACTGGACCTCCATGAGCTCACCATAGACAAATAGGTTTGTCCTGAAGCAAACAAGTGAGCTGAGCTGTGGCAAATCCCACCAGTGACCATCAAGCAAGAGGAAACAACCAAGGAGGAGCAGGATCAAGCCTGTCTGGGCACCCTCATGCTGAGGAGCCTCTGGATGCTCCTAAGCAAAGGTGCCCCATGCCCTGGAGGTCCTGCATGGGGGATGCTCACAGAGCCCTCAGCCACCACCCCAAGCAGGCTTATCCAGCTTGGACTGCACAGAGCACGGCTGTGCAGAGGGAAGCAGGGGGGAGGAGCCCTGTCCAGAGAGGATCTGATCCCTGCAAGCTCTTGTGTGGCTCCCAGGCAGCCCCAGGCTCCCAGGGAAGCTGCCAGCCAGAGCTCAGGATGGGTGGAGAACACGAGAGCCCCACAGCAAACTTGTGGTTTGGATGAGGTGGATGGGGAGAGGCAGCGCCTGCCTGTGCCAGGGTGAGGGGCACAGGAAAGGAGGGAGCTGGGCCCTTCTGGCCCTCCAGAGAGCCAAGGTCCAGCCTGGAAGTGACTGATCCACCCTTTCTGCCCTTCCTGGGCCCTGTGGGCACGGATCAAAGGAAAGAACACGTGGCCAGGGTCTCTCCTGCAGGCACATGGGGCACCTGGTCCTGCAGGCTGTGTGTGACACAGCTTGAGCCACTGTCCCTCGTGTCCTGTGTCCCAGCCACCCCCTCCACCTCCTCACCACCCCAGGAGTCTGTGCCAAACTCTCTGGGCCTCCAGGGTGTGGCTGATGCTGTGCTGGGTGCTGGGATGAGCCCTGAAGGCGAAGGATGTGGCCAAAGGACCTCCATGGTGGAGGGTGACCTCCCTGTCCTCCTCTGAGCTCTTTGTCCACAGCCAGCAGGAAGCAGATCCAGGGGCCACCTTCCCAGCTGAGTTCCTGCAGGTCATCCTGGCATCCCAGCAAAAGGGACTTTGGTTGGTGACTTTGCTTCCCCTCGTCAAATTCACTGCTCCAGACACCACTGGACACATGGATCTTCCATGTGCCATCCCCAGACTGGCCCCCTGTGCCCCCCAAGCCACAAAGGAGGGAGCTGGGGAGTGTCACATCCCCAGCCCAGCAGGGATGGAGAGGACAGGGTGACACAGCCATCACAGGGTCTCAGCAGCACCAACCTGGAGACATCACCAGAACCTCAGCAATCACAACCCTCTCTGCCCTCAGCTTTGCCAAGAGGCAGAATCAGGACATGAGAAGGAAAAGGTGTCCAAAGTGGAGCCCCAGCAGCCGTGGGTGAGACCCAGGAGTGAGGCAGGGACACTGGCACTGGGGACAGCCCGCCCAGCGCCCCGTGTGACGTGGCAGGGCTGAGGGTGCTGCTCACCCTCTGGGAGGCTGGGCACTCCCTGGGGCAGGCCCAGGGCACAGGGGGAAGGTCTGGCAGGATCTGTGTCCCAGTGCTCCCTCCAGGGAGGGGCCCTGGCCACAGCTCTCAGCCCAGGCTCTGGGTGTTTGCTCTGCAGTCTCCAGGGTTGATGATAACCACGCTCTGCCCAGCCAAGGCTCCAGCTCACCATGCTCAGGCTCAGGAGGTACCTGGTCACGTAAGTGGAACGTCTTTATGGATTTATTTAAGGAAAATGCTATTTCCCTGAGTAAAATTCCCTTTTCATGCTACCCAGAGGTGATGTCCTGGTGTCCTTGCAGATCCCCCCGTGTTGGGAAACAGTGGAAGGGGTGATGGGAACAGGCAGGGCCGATGTTCCTGTCCCACATCAGTGCAGGGCAGCCTGGGGTGATGGAGATTTTCCCTCCTAGGGTGGCTGGGAAACAGAATTTTCTGTGAGGCTGCTGCCACCAAGGAAGGAGAATGGCCCAGACCTTGGTAGGTGCTGGTGCCTCCTGCAGCGTCCCGGGTGAGGGATCACCAGAGGAGCAGAAATGTGTCTCAGAGGAGCAGAAATGTCTCTGTGCAAGGTTTCCACAGCTCCTAGGGTGAGATGTCCTCCTCCCCAGCCTCTGGTCTGGACAGGAGGGATGAGGGAAGGGCAAGGCTTGGCTCTGCAGGGTTCTTTGGCTGGGGAGAGCTGCAGGCTGAGAGGGCTCAGGGTTATTCCAGTGTAGGGTGGGCACCAGCACAGGCAGGCAGTGCCCCTGTGCCCTCGCTGTGCTGGCTGAACATCCTGCTGACCATTCTGCCCAATTTCCCATTTACTGACTGGTCAGAGGGAGCAGGCTGTGGCTGGTGTAGGTTTTGTGTACAGGAATTCCTGGTGCAGCTTCGCTCACTGCCTGGAGCATATCTGGGCACAGCAAAACTGAAAAATCTCTTTCTGCCCGGTGAGCTCAGCCTCAGCACCTCCCACAGCACCCACAGCTGGCTGGGACCCTGAGGGCCCAGAAACTTCCAGGCACAGCCCCATCCTGGCTGGGGCTCTTGTTTCTGTGCTGGACAGGGAAGGGGCACGGGTGGGAGGGAAGCTCTGCTTGGAGCAGGGGGGGAATAACAGAGGGGAAATCTGCAGTCCTGCTGAGAACAAGTGGCTCCTTCTCCCCTGCTGGGGCTGGCACTGGGACAGCTGGAGCACCATGCAAAGATCTGACCATCAGTTCAGGTTTGGATTAAATTCCTTGAGCCAGCACAGAGGGATCCAGAGGCTCTGGCTCTTCCACTGAGCCCTGGCAGCCAAAGGCAGCTTTGGGGTGCTGCATCCATCTCTGCCCCCTGTTTGTCACTTCTGGAGGTGACAGCACAGGCTGTGGTCTGAGGGGGCTCCCAGCCTGTCTGCAGATGGAGGGATCTCAAAAACTGCAGGAGCTGGGCTCTTACAGCCCCATCTGCCCTGCAGGTGCAGCCTGGACACCTCCCTGGTGCTCTGGCCTCAGGTGTTTAACTCTGCCCCAAGACATCCCTGACTCCATCCCAGTGCCAATGGAGAGGAGGCTGTGCAGGGCTTACCCACCGAGGGCAGCTGAGCCTTTTGAAGGGTTTTTGTTCACTTAATCTTGCCAGGCTGCTCCAGCCTCCAAAACCAGGGCTGCTCACGCACCATGTGCCATTTAATGGATGCTTTCCTGCCTTCAGTGCAACTTTTGGCATCTTCAGTGCCAATCTGGGCACTGCCACTTTTCCAGCACACCCTCCTGGATGTCCATGTGTCCCATGAGAGCCAGCCCAGGGGAGGGAAGGAAGGGCTGTGGCTTTGTGCCAGCCTGGCCAGCCCCAGCACGTGTTGTGTGCTCTCAGCTGGGTGTTCCACCAACACCAGAGCCACCTCAGAAGAGCCACAGGACCTGGATCTTTCACAGATTCTCACAGGCTGAAAGTTTAGGGCCTCTGTGGGAGCAAGCTCAGAATTAATTAAACCTGCACCAAACACAGATATGGGAGTGGCAGAGGGTGCCCACTGCCTGGGGGGAAGGGTTCCATCATTCTGCCTCATCTCTGTGTGCTCCTGCAGACCCCACAGAGAGCTTGTGTGTATCACTGAACATCACAGTGCAGCCCTCACTCCATTCTGGCTGCTTGTCTTACCATGGTCAGCCAGACAAAATGAAGATCAGCCTTGCCTGGAGTGATGGCAGAGCTGGATCGAGTCTCCAGCCAGATCCAGAGGAATCTCCTCATTCTGGAGCAGCTCCTCCCTCACTGCCTTCTCCCTCTGTGGTCTCTCTGATCTTCCACATGGAGTTATTTCAACAAACCTTTCCTCAGACCAGCTCTGCGGCAGCCTCGGGTCTGTGCTTCACCCCTCCCTCCTTAACACCTCTCGGCATTTTGAGCTCAGTTTAAACATTTGGCTTTTTTCTGCTCTGTTATTTGTCACATCTGTTTATCTCTGACCTCCTGTGCTGCTGGCATGGCCAGGCTGTGACCCACACGTGCATTTGCCCCCTCCTGTCTCACCTGAGCTTGGCCCTTTGCTCCTCAGGTGGCAGAGCCTGGGTACCTGCAGGCTGCCATCGGCACTGGGGATGCTGTGCTGCTGATGGGCAGTGATTACCCGCAGCAATGGCACCTTCTGAATCCTCAGCACTGCCACAGCCTCAGACCTCCCAGCCTCTCCACTCCTGAGTACCTGAGACACTGAAATCCTCCTGGGAGGAGCTGAGAGTTTCAGCTCAGTGAAGGGAGCAGGGCAGAACCGTGTCCACGAGTGTCCAACCACTGCAAGCAGTGCTGTCATTATCAAACTGCTGCTTCATCAGGACAGCTGATGATTTTCCTGGAACAAATCCAGTTTCTCAATAATTCAGATTCTCAATTCAAAACCTGAATTCCTGACTCTTAGGGTTTTCTTTTCCCTGAGATTTTCCTCGGGGTTGCTGTTCCCCGAGGTAATCAGGTTTTTCGTCTTCTCTTGGCCCTGAGTCTTTCACACCAGAGCCAGAGATGAGAAGCTGAGTCCACCAGTGCAGTTTCCAAGGTTGTTTATTCTTCATTATCTCAGTTCTGTCTCAGCTCTGCCAGGCCTCCCTGGCAGGGGCATTATCTCAGTTCTGTCTCAGCTCTGCCAGGCCTCCCTGGCAGGGGCATTATCTATGCTAATATGTCATTTCTACTCTAAACCAATCTCTAAAATCCAACTCAGCAAAAGATGGGGGACGAGAGCAAGAACAAGGAGCACAGGGGCCACTCCCCAATTCCTCCAGCTTGTCTCTTCAATCCCAGATACTAAAAATCCTAAATTCTACATTTACATTCTATTATAGACTAAATACTACTTATTTTGAATTCTCTCAGCTTGTGATTCTTCATACACTGTGGGCATTCACTGCCATGGCAGGGATCAGAGGCAGTGTCCTCCTGGGCTCTGTGTGAGGCTGGCTGAGCCCCTTGGACAGATCCCAGACCCCCTGTCCGGTCTCCAAACCCTCCAGGGTGGCCAGAGGGATGTCCTGGACTCTGACACCTGACCTGTCCCAGTGGGATGCACGTGGCCCCTTCGGACAGCCCAGTTTGTGTCACTGCTGCCTCACCAAGCCAGTTCTGCTCCCACGTGTCACAGGACTGCCAGGAGCAGAAGATAAACTGAAGATGCACAAGCTCTGGTCTGTGCAGCCCCAGTGCCACAGTCTTGGTGCAAAGCTTGGCACTGCAGGAAGCCAGAAATGCCAATGAACCCAGGGTGGCTGTTGGAATGCAGCTTCCAAGCAAGCTCTGCCCAAATTTCTGCTCTCATTCATTCCTCCCACTTAGATCCTTGCTGCCTGTGGCCCTTCCTCCCTGGGGCTGGCAGGCTGCACTTCCCCCACAGCAGAGCCCAGTCCCCAAGGGTTTAACCAGACCCTCAGAAATCATCTCCTGTTATGCAGCAATGATGTCCCTGGGGAAAACCCGGCAGAATCATGGAATCAGTCAGGCTGCAAAAGCCCTCTAAGATCATCAGGTCCAATCTTCCCCCAGCACTGCCAAGGCCACCACTAATCCATGATTCTAAGTGTCACACCTGCTGGGACTGGACAACCTTTCTGTGAAAAATAAAATACAAACAAATCCTTTTTGTCAAGAAATTCAGCCCCTCAACCATTCCATTGAAGATTAAAGCTACAATCAAGCTCCACCAGGGTTTGCAGCAATCCCTACAAACAGAAGGAGCCCTGTGGCAGCACCTCCATGGCCTTAACGTTGCCATACACAACCCAAACCCTGCAGCACAGTTCTGATGGCCTGAAGAAATCACATTGCCCTTGTAGACATGGCTAAAATCAGACTAAAATCCAGGCACTGCTGGGGCCCCCATGGTGGCACCACATCTGCAGCCACAGCTGGAGCCTGTGCAGATGGCAGCCCAACAGCAGAGAGTGGGGAGAGCAGGGGAAAAAAAGAGATTTATTGTCCATGTTGATAAAGACAGGATGCTGATCCTTCTTGGGCAGGCAGGGCAGGGAACACACAGGCAGTGCCCTGCTCCAGCTGCCTGGGGGGAGCTCAGGAAGGCGTCCCTGAGCAGCCAAGGGACTCGGTGGTTATCACTGTTTGCTTTTCACACAATATCTGTGGCCCATCTGGAAATTTCCACGAGGCTGCACTGCTGGGGCACAGCCTCGGAGGTTCCTCGGTTATCGCTGCCTCTGCCTCATTTCCGCCCCTGAAAACCTTACCTTAAATAAAGATAAAAAATAAAAGAGCCTCGAGGAGCCTTTCCTGCCTGCCTCACACACACCACCAGTCTTGGCCTTTTATCCCCATGAATGCTCTCAAATCTGTGTTTCCTTGCAGGAAGCTGAGTGCAATCTACAGGTGCCAGCCAAGTCGGCTCTGGATCTCCTTCAGCCTCCTCATCCTCCTCCTGGTCACACTTCAGGTTGTGGAGAAGCTGCAGCCTCCTGGGTAGGTCCTGAGCAGGATTAGAAACCTGCACCTCATCCCCCAGCCTTCTGCTGCCCACTGAGGTGGGCTCAGAACCACCCTCCTGAAAACCTTTCAGAACCACCCTCCTGAAAACCTCCCAGCAGGGTCTTCTTTAGCCAGGGAGGAAAATCCAGGTGAGGGAGGACCCTCTGGGGGTCCCACATCTCACCCCTATGCCCTGGCCAGAGCTGAGCCCACCCTGGGGTCACACAAGGCTGCTTTGGGCTTTGTCCTGGCTCTCCACAAAACCCTCCAGCCCCTGAGCTCAGTCCTCCCATTCTCGGGTTATCTGCAATTGTTCCATCCAGAGATTCCTCTGCAATCACTCTCCAGACCACCAGCTCTTCTCTCTCCTTGCCTCCTCTTGCTCTGCCCCTTCCACCACTGCCATATCACTGCTGACCTGGCCTTCTCTTCCTCATGGAATCATTAAGGGTGTAAAAGACCTCCAAGATAACCAAACCCAAGTTCTTGCACCCACTCCTATCTCCAGGGCAGCAGTGCAGCCCCTACACCCATCAGCAATGCCACCCACCCCAAGAAAAGAGGGAGACATGTTTTGGGGTGACTTTGGGGGGTCAGGGGGTTCCTTCCTCTGCCCTGTCCTCCCATGTCCAGCAGCTGAGCCTTGTGTCCTCCCTCCACAGGAGCTGCCAGTGTGAGCTGGAGCGTGGCCTGCAGCAGACCATGGGCCATGGGCTGGGTCCTGCCCTGCACAGCCCCGACCTGCTGTGGGGGGATGGCTCCCCTCAGGGACAGAGGGACACCCAGCCAGCCCCTGCTTCCACTGAGGACATTCTCAGGATGCACCTGTACCTCAGACAGGAGACCCCTCTGGAGAGCAGCCCAGAGCAGCAGCCCGGGGAGAGCAGCCAGAGGGTGAAAGCCCATCTGGCAGCCATGGAGCCCCAGCTTCCTGGCCTGGGAAGAGCAGCCAGGGAAAGTCCTTCTCCAAGCCTTCCCGGGAGGGTTCCTGCAGTTTTGACAGAAGCTGTCACCAGCAAGTTCCTCATCTTTGCAGACAGGCTGAGCACAGAGGAGTGGAGGGGGATGCCCCCACCTGGAATTGTGCAGGTGGAGGTGCAGGGCCAGACTCAGCCTCGAGCTGTGCGTTCTCCCCACCCTGAGTGGGGCACCTCCCTTACACAGCCCATCCCAAACCCAGCTCAGCCTCTGCAGGCAGAGGATCCGTACAAAACACACCTGCAGACAGGATTTTTGCCAGGCTGGACAGAAGCCTTGAAGGTCAAGGAGTTAACAGCTGGAGCAGGTCAGCAGGCCAGAGGGGCCACCCCTCAAGGGAAGACGTGCAAGCCCAAGACTGACATTGTTTTCCTGAAAGTCCACAAGAGCGCCAGCAGCACGGTCATGAACATCCTGTTCCGCTTCGGGGAGATGCACAACCTCACCTTCGCCTTTCCCCAGGGCGGGGGCTTCCAGCTCTACTACCCGCACCACTTCCTGGCCAGGTTCGTGCAGGGCTTCTCCCCGCACAGCCCCCGGCGCTTCAACATCCTCTGCCACCACATGCGCTTCCTGCAGCCAGAGGAAGGGGCAGAGCCCGGCGGGGAGGGGAGGGGCACGGGAGGGGAGGGGCACATGGGGCACGGGAGGGGCTCTGCAGGGGTGAACCAGAGAGCCAGGATTGCCCACGGTACCTGGCATGCTGCTGGCATCTCCTGAGAGCTTCTGTGAGCAGGTTTGATGAAGCCCTGTGCCTTGGCAAAGAGGGAGGCAGCATCTGTAGCAGTCAGCAGCTCTCATCTCTTTTATGTCTGGTGGGCCCTGGGACCTGCCCTGCTCCCTGGACAGGCCCAGAGGGGATCAGCTGGAAGAGGAGAACATCCAAAGTGCATCAGCTCAGGTCGGCTGTGCTCAGCATCCACCCCTCTGGATGCCACCTGAGGACAGGGGGACACGGGGAAGGGGAAGGAGATGGGCAGTATCTCGGTATCTCCAGCCCAGCCCTGTCACGCAGCTGTGGCAGCCCAATGTGGGGACTCCGCTCACTGCTCTCCCCGTGTGACTCCTCTGGAGCTCCCCACAGCTCCTTCAATGAGCTGCACCCTGCAATCCTCCCCAGCACCCGCATCTCCATCCCCAGCAGGTGGGAGAGCGGGATTCTCTGGCATCCCCAGCACTGTGGGCGAGCGGTCCCTTCCTCCTACCCCACCCTCAATCCCTCCTTTCGCTCCTCGGCAGGTGCAGAAGGTGGTGCCCGGCTCTGCCGTGTACTTCTCCATCCTGAGGAACCCCGTGCAGCTGATGGAATCCTCCTTCGTGTACTACAAGGGCGCCTCCGCCTTCTCCCGCGTCCGCAGCCTGGAACAGTTCCTCAGCCAGCCCGAGCTCTACTACGACCCCTCCCGCGGGGACCGCCACTACGCCAGGAACCTCATCACCTTCGATTTCGGCTTCAACCCCGACGGAGACGCGTCCCCCGAGCGGGTGCAGCTCATGCTGAAGGCCATCGAGGCCTCCTTCGACTTCGTGCTCATCTCCGAGTACTTCGACGAGTCCATGGTGCTGCTGAAGGAGATGCTGTGCTGGGACCTGGACAGCGTCGTGTCCTTCCCGCTCAACTCCAGAGACAGCAGAACCAGGTCCACCCTGCCGGCCTCGGCCGTGGAGAGGCTCAAGGCGTGGAACAGGCTGGACTGGGAGATCTACACCCACTTTAACAGGACCTTCTGGGCCAGGATCCACCGCGACATCGGCGGGGAGCGGCTGCGGCGGGAGGTGGCGGTGCTGCGGGCGCGGCAGGCGGAGCTGGCGCGGACCTGCCTGCAGGGCTCGGGCAGCGTGGGCCCCAAGGACATCCAGGACTCCTCCCTGCGGCCGCTGCAGCACGGCGGGGCCAGGATCCTGGGATACAACCTCAAGCAGGGCTTGGCTGGGGAGCTGGAGCGGACCTGCCGGCGCCTGGTGACGCCGGAGCTGCAGTACAGCAGCCTCCTGTACAAGAAGCAGTTCCCCCCGCAGCCCCCCGAGACCCCCGAGCCCGCTGGGCAGGACCCAGCCCCGCAGCACCGGCTGGGGACCCCCCGAAACTGAGCCCCCCTGGCCTTCCGGGCATCCCTCTCCATCCGCCCTTGCAGGGCTCAGCCCTCCCGGCCAGCCCCGGGCACCTCCGTCCGTGCCGGCTCTGGCGGGGCTCCCGGGGCATGGGCAGGACTTTTCCAGAGGGAATTCCACCCTCAGTCGGCAGCTGAAGCCTCAGCACAGCACCGGGCTCCAGCAGATCCGGGAGGGCAGCCCCAATCCTCAGCCCCGCAGCAGAGACTGCGACAGAACAGAGCTGTGTAAATCAGAGCTGTGGAGTTTGATTCACAGCCTGGGAACGAGTCTGTCTGTCTGTCTGTCTGTGCAGCTCTCCCCTGCTGCATCAACGTTACCGTGCTGGAAAAGCAGCCTCTTAATTAAAAATAACAACAGCCGCTGTCACTCCTTAAATTCCCCTTAATTACATCAGTCTGTCCTGTAGACAACCTCTCCAAAAGTCCCAGAAGCACACCCCAAATGCTTGAATATATCCTGAAAGGGAAAAACAAAAACAAAAACAAAACAATCAATCAAACAAACAAACCAAAAAAAACCTCAAACCAAACCCAAAAAAATCACCAAAACAAAACAAACAAACAAAAAAGGGAGGGTAAAGGGAACCCCAGCATTATTTTGCACTCTGTGGTTACAGGATGCCTTTGGATGCTGCATTTATAGCATCAGCATCCTGCTCTGCAGGGTCAGACTCAAGTCCCATCCCTGTGTGACAGGGAGGCATCTCAGGAGCCTCTCTGCAGCCAGATATCCCAGCCACTGCTCTGGGCTGCCACGGGAATATCCTCTGCCCAGGGAAAGATCCCACAGGAATGGCTCGTGGAGGGCAGCTCAGGATGGCTTTTCTCATCCTGCCCTTCTTGAATCAAAAGCAGAGCCAGCAAATCAGCTGGGATAAACAGAGGCCTCATCTCTGGCTTTTCAGCACGATTTTCAAACCAAAAGAAGTTCTGAAAAAAATGCCCGGGGGGATCTGAGCATCGCAGGCTCTCCCTGGGGCAACTACAAAGAACGCCAAAGGTTCCAGTTTCCACCCAAAGGTCTCCTGCTGCTGAGTTTAACCAGGAAAAAAGCCCGATTGTGCTCCCAATGCCCTTCCCAGGGCAGTGCCAAGCATCTGGCCAGGCACAAGGAGAGGGCACCGTTTGGGGATTTTGCTCCATGACTTTGGGGTGCTGTGTGTCCCATGAAGTTCCATCTCCGAGGCACATCCGTGTGTGGCTGTGTTGGTCCCTTCCCTCACTTGTCCTGTGGGGATGTGGGGTGGGCTCTGCTTTCAGAGGTCCTGGGGGGCTGCAGGTTCCCCCCAGAGGGCAATCCCAGAGGAAATAACTGGGATGGGCAGTGCAGAGGCCATGCAGCCCCCTGGGGCTGTCTGCCCCTGGACTCAGCAGAGTGGAGGAGGAGCAGGGCTGGACACCGGGTACCAAACCTGCCTCTGATACCTCCACTCCAGCTTCTAATTGGGAACCACTTGATTATTCCCTGTTTGCACCTCAGTAAATAGCAGCAGGTCATTCCTGTCAGGACTCTGAGGCACTGGAACAGGCAGAGCATCACAATCTCCCTGTGCTGTTCCCAAGGAGAGCATCCAGGGTGCAGCTCCCAAGGGGTGCCCTGGCCTCAGCACAGCCCAGGGGATCCCCATTTCCCAGCAGGTGTTCCCCCCACATCCCCCCCTTTCCAGAGCATGTCAGAGGTGGTTTGGGCATCACAGTGACTCCCATTCTCAGGGTTCCTAGGAATGACATCACTCACCCACGTGCCAACCACAGCATTTATTTTTATTAGTTTTTTCCACAGACTGTAATTTCATAGTCAGGAATATTTCACGTGGACATGGAGCAGAGTCCAGGGATGCACTTGCTCAACCACAGCAGCAGCCTGGGTCTCTTTTTTCCCTAAGCACAGACCCTTTGAGCACCATTTCTTGATGCTTTACCAAAACCCAGGTTAAGCACATCCCCAGAGGAGCAGGGTCTCCTGTGGCCAGTGAACTCTCTTGCCTTGGAGCATTTTTAATTCCTCTCCAAGCCTTGCCAGGTTCAGCCTGTCCAATTCAAGGACTTCAGGTCAAGTTTGACTCAAACCCCATTATTTTTTAACCAGTATCCACTAATAACTCAGAAGATCAGAGCCTGTTTCCTCCCCATCCCGAGTGTCCAAGGCAGCTACTGGCTTGTATTTTGTTTTTATGGCTGCAAGAGACCCAGTGGGGTTATTTCAGGCATTTCACAATGCAATAACCCCAAGTTGCTCAAGCCTGCCCATGGAATGGTCCCAGCTTTCTGTAAGGTTCCTGGCAGTACCAGACAACCAGCAATTTATGCAGAAGTGTTCAGTGTTTGCTCTCTGAGGCAGCAGTGTGGGCTTGAAACATTTCAGGCTCTCCAGAGAGGCTTTCAAAGCAATTCCCAAAGGAGCTCAGGGGCATCCTGCAAGGATTCCTTTGTGATGCTTTAAGGACTGAACGAGCAGCAAAATCCTTCACATGAGAAACCCTTCCCTAGGAGAAGGGCTGGCAGGAGCCCTGGGCTGAGGCACGGGGCTCAGAGTTGCTCTTCCCCGCTTTCCTCTTCCTCTGTGGTTTGTCACCCTCCTCCTGCACTGTCACCTTTGCCTTGGGCACTTTGTATTTGCTCCTCTGGCCATAGAGGAGGTTTTTCTGGAAGAGGCGTGGGATGTTGCCCTGGAAGAGCAGGAGGGCAGCGAGCATCCCTGCAATGAGAGCACAGACCCCTTCTGAGCACTGTGGGGAGCATCTCCAGCCTCCCCACAGCCCAGCAGCAGTTTTGGATTCTTGCCACAACCCTCACCTGGCCAAAAGGCAGCTCAGCACCACTGGCATCCCCACCAGGAGCTGAGGGACCCTTGCTTTAAGGAGCAATTAACCACTGTGTTATTAACATAATAAACAAGGCTTGTTTTGACCCAAAAGGACCACAGACCACCCCAGTGGTTTTCTGGCAGAGAATCCTTAAGGTTGGAAAAGTCCTCTGAGCCCATGGAGTCCAACCATGCCAAGGTCACCACTCAGTGCCACATCCCTTATAAATCCCTGCAGGATGGTGCCTCCACCACTGCCTTCAGCAGAGTGTGCCAGTGCCTGACCACCCTTCAGGGAAAAGATCTTCCCAAAATCCTACCTAAGCTTCCCCTGGAGTGACTTGAGGCCATTCCCTCTTGTCCCATCACTGTTACCTGGGAGCAGAGCCCAACTTCACCTGATTCCACCCTCTGGTCAGGGATGCTCCCCTCCCAGCACACATCCAGCTCCCCATGACCACCCTGGAGCTGAGGACAACCCCAGAGCATAGCTCAGCCTGCCCTTGCCCTAAAACACCTTTGCTAAACCTCCCCCAGACTTTGGCTTCGGGGAGATTTCCATCCTTGTACCCTGCAGAAGTGGGATTTTAAAATATTGCAAATAGCAAATTTTTGCTAAAATAGCAAAAAATTGCAAGAAATTTGCAATAGCAAAGAGATGACCCCAGACACAATAAGGCAGGATGAGAAATGGCACTTGCCACTGGCAACCTCAAGTCCAGCCCTTTGCCAGAACGGTCCCTGTTACACTGGGCACTTCTGCCTTGCCCCCACGCCAGCTCCTGCCCCTGGGAAGGTCTCACCTGCGAGGGGCCCCAGCCAGTAGACCTGGATGTAGTTCCAGAAGCTGCTCCCCGAGCAGTGGAAGGTGGTGGCAGTGGCCAGGGCAGGGTTGAAGAAGGCCCCCGTGGATGGTCCAGCTGTGTGGGAAGAGAAACGTGGCCAAGAGTCCCCCTGCCCCCTTTGGAACACTGACAAAGGCTGTGAGCCCTCCTGCCTGCTTTCCTGGACTGGGAAATCCCACTCCTGTGGCCCTGGACTTTGTGGGAAGCTCAGAGCAGGACTGAGGGATTGCAGTAAGGGACATTCCAGGGAGTGATCCCAGTCTTGAGCTGTGGCTGTGAGCTCACATCCACCTGCAGCCCAGGCACCCCAAACTGCCCTCTTCATCCTGAAATTAATATTCCCCAAAATAACAGCAAACAAACACCTTAGTAGCCATTACCTTGCTAATCCCTACCTCCCCAGTCCTGGAAGATGAAAACCAGGGGCTGTTCCTCCCCCACAAACGAGGGGCTTTTCCAAATGCAGAAAAAGCAAGGCCAGTGCTGCTCACCTGTGTATGTCAGGAAGGTGACAGTGGCTGCCAGCGCAGGGACCCGGCCCAGGGGGTGGCTCTGGCGCACCTTGAGGAGCACGAGGTGGAAGAGGAAGGAGCAGGAGCCCTCCACGAGGGCAGCGAGGGGCAGGGAGGCGCGGATGGAGGAGCTGCACTCGGGGGCCAGCAGGTTCTGGATGAAGTGGAGCTGTGTCAGCTCCCAGGACCAGCAGAGCCGGGTGACAGCCCAGCCCGCCCCTGCACCCACAGCCTGGGCCAGCAGCTTGGCCCCCGTGGCTGCCAGGCTGGACTCCAGCAGCAGGAACTCCTGCAGGGACACGGTGGGGTTGGCGGATGCTCCGTCCAGAGAGGCGCCGTGGACGGCGGAGAGGAGGAAGAGCAGGGTCAGGACCACATCCAGGCCAAAGCCCCCGCTCCAGGGCCCGATGTCCATCAGCATCCTCAGCTCCAGGCTGCTCGTGCACAGCTGGAAGGAGCCAGCAAATTCCCTGGCAAGGCAGCCCTGTGTTCCAGGGGACAGAAACCTCTTGGAAAGCCAGCGGAGCACCTGGCACGCCCCAACAACCAGGAAAAAAAAAGCAATGGAGACATTCAAGCCATCCATGGTGAGGGCTGTGCTGGGGGCAGAGCCTGGGAAGGAGCAGAGGAAGCTCCTGCACCTCCTCTTTATAAAGCCAAGCAAAAGCAAACGTGGCACAGCCCCACAGGCCTGGGAAAGGCCCCATGTGTGACCCCCGGGGACAACGCCAGCGCCACACGGAGCTGCCGGAGTCACAGCAGCTGGAGCAGCCACCAAGCTGTCCCAGCAAATCCTGGTGTTATCTCTGCCAGGCACTGAGCCCCCAGCCCCAGCATTCACACCTGAGAGCCCACAGCAGCTCCCCAGAGCTGACAGCTCTCCCAGAAGGAACAAAAAAATTTCATTTTCTTTCTGCTTGGCTCCAATGCCTGTGGCTGCCCCATCCCTGGAAGTGTCCAAGGCCAGGTTGGACAGGACTTGGAGCACCCTGGGATAGTGGAAGGTGTCCCCACCCATGGAGAGGATGGAAAGAAATGAGTTTAAGGCTCCTTACAGCCCAAACCATCCTGGGACTCCATGGTAAACAACACATGATGTGTCCTCTGGGTCATTTCTCTGTAGAAGAGCCCACACTGCCCTCCCTGCAGGCTCCCCAGCACCCCCAGGGCAGGCAGGGCAGGGCTGCCAGGTAACCCAGCTCCTCTCCCTGCCCCATCACACACACAGAGCCAACAGCTCTGATTTGGGCCATTTTATCTCCCCCTGTGTCATTTATAAAGGGAATTACCAGGACTCCCAGGTTTGAAGCCCACTTGAGCAGGGATGAACTCTTCACACAGCTCAAGGTGCTCCAGCAGTGCAGCCCAAGCCATGGAAAGCAGGAGCAGAGGCTCTGACAGCCTCAACAGCCTCTGACAGCAGAGAAGAAACTCAGAATTGTAGGGATGCTTGTGAAGGTCACAGCTCAACACCTCCCCTGCACCACCCTCCCTCCTTTTCTTCCTCCCCCACTCCTTTCTGTCCCCAAGTGCCCACCCAGCAGTGGTTTTGGGATCACTGGGATCACTGCTCACTGGTTTGGAAATCAGAGGAAGTCTGGGCAAGGATAGGGACCACTCTGCCAACCACCCACCATCCAAGCCTCCCCTCCTCCCCTCTGCTTTTGGTCAGCCTGCCTCAGAAATTCCCCCAGTTTAACTCCTTTCACCCCAGTTCACCCTCCAGATGACAGGGCAAGCACTCATCTTTCACCTCAAATAAACAAATTACTTTGCTTGAATAACAGAAGATGAAATGTTCTTTAAGAGTCTCATAAATCAGTAATTTTGTCCCCAAGAAAACTGACCAACCAAGTGCTGGTCAAAGCAGCAGCACTGCAGAACCAACCATAAAATACTCAACATCACAATCCATCTCAATTCTTTCCACCTCCCCTCCTCTGTGTTTCTCAGGAGTAGAGAAACCAGTAGAGTTTTTCTCTTTAGAAACAAAACCTCACAAGGACCCAGCTTGAATCCAGTCCCTGGAAGAAAAGCACCAAATTACAGGACACAGACTGGTAAAACTGGGAAAGGAATTCCAACATCTTTTCCTTCCTCCAGAAATGGATTTTCCCCTTCTTCTCAATCACTGTAAGAGTCAGGCCTTAGGAAATAAACATTCCAAGGTTTAAAAACTGTTTTCTGCTCATTGCTTGTAATTCTGCCCATGGCACATCCTGCAGTTGTGGGACATTTAACCCAGGCTGGAGAGAGGAGCTGGGAGCTGTTGATTCCAAGGATAACTATGGGATTAAACAAGGCCAGGGCTCATTCCCTCATTCATGTTAGTGCTGACAACAAAATCCACACAGCTTTGCAGGGCTGCTCTACGAGGAATAAAACCATCTAAAAATTCCAATATTCCCATCAAAAACCCTTTTCTTAGCTGGAACATCAGTGTCTTTCTAAACCAAACTTGCTTTGAGGGTTTAAAATGCAGATATTTAAATGGGGGGTTTAGCCACAGGACATGAACCAGTTGGCACTTTCAGCACAATAAACACCCCCAGAACACTGAAGGGTCACAAGAGCTGAGCAGAGCCACCCTGGCCCCTTCACTATTTTCACCCTCAAAGAGGCAACAGAAAAAGAGCTAAGAGAAAAAGAGCTACAGAAAAAAAAGAGTTATAAGGTTATTTAAGGGAAGTTTCACTGGGCAGGGGTGAATTAGAGCTTTCCAGGAGCAGCCACAGGTAACAAGGCAGCAGGAACCTGGGTCAGGTTCATGGTCAGGCAGGGAAAAGGCTCCAGGGGATCCAAGAGTTAACTGTGCCTTGTGAAAAGACCCAAATCCTTCGAATAACCATTCACTGAGAGGAAAAAATAACAAAGATGGGTCATCCTTGGCTCTAGAGACCTCGAGGCATTCCAGGAGACATCTGCCCTAAGGAAGGTCAGCCCTGCACACGGTGGGGACATTGCCCTCCAGACCATCCTGAGGAGCTGCCCTGAGTCCCATCAGTGATTTCACTGTTAATCCACAGTTGTACCAAACTGGATTCACTGCTCACGAGCCCTCCAGCAAACACCAGGCTGTGCATTGAGACATCCTGGCATTGAGACACATCCAGGCCTGTCTGCTCTCCTCTCCTCTGCTCTGACTCAGCACAGCTCCAAAGCAGAAGTCTGGGGGCTTGTTAAGCCCCTGAAAGAGAATGAGCAACCCCAAACTTCCCACTGGGAAAATCCCATTAGAAAACCCAAACCATCAGTCCCTATGGGCTCTTTCAACACTCAGGTCAATGAGGATTTGAAATCTTGATGGACTTGTCTTGATGATCTTAAAGGTCTTTTCCAGCCTTCCTGATTCCATGATTTTAAGTGAGGATGTGCTGCAGGACATTTCTGGTTCCAGGATTTTCAGTGAGGATGTGCTGCAGGACATTTCTGATTCTGTGATTTTAAGTGAGGATGTGCTGCAGGACATTTCTGATTCTGTGATTTTAAGTGAGGATGTGCTGCAGGACATTTCTGATTCCACGATTTTAAGTGAGGATGTGCTGCAGGACATTCCTTTGCCTTGTTGGGAAAAGCACCACGAGCTGTGTTGGTGCTGCCCTGCTCCCTCCTAGCAGGTTGCAGGTAGAGAAGTCATAGAAAGTCATAATTCTCTTTAGGTGGTATTTCTCACCCTCGAGGAAAAGAAATCCTTCCTTAGTGTCGGAATCCAG
>VXBR01010896.1:243056-258373 GCA_013400215.1 Cisticola juncidis | reverse complement strand
CGGGGAACAGCAACCCCAGGGAAATCCCCAGGGAACAGCAACCCTGGGGGAGACCCCACTGCCTCGGGGAATGAACGCCCCAAGGAGAATCTCAGGGAGAAACAATCCTGAGACCTTAGGCTGGATTCAAAGCAGGGAAAACACCTCTTAGCAGAACCTGCTTCCTCCACACATCTGGAGAGAAACAAGCAGAGTTTGGCTGAGCTCTGCAAACTTTCATGGTGCTTTCTCACACGACTGAGGATGGCTGTTTGTATTAAAAATAAAGAGAGAAAAATGCAAGTTATATTAAAAATGCAGCTGTACAAATCCCAGGGCACAGGAGCCACGGGAACTGCACTGAAACCCAGCAATGCTCTTCAGGCACCACCATGAAAACGCTGCTAATGAGGATCCTCACTTTTCCCCCACCCTGGTTTTAAGCAGCTCCTGGTGCAGTCCAACTCAGCTTTGCAGTAACTCACTGCAGCTGAACAGCAGCCCAGAGAGGGAGAAACTGCTGCCCCCAAATTTACTGCCTGCAAGAACTGTTTTAGATACCCAATCTTGAATAAGCTGATTTAAAAAAAAATCGGGCTGCTCTTGGATTTAGTCTCAGGCAGGTACGTGCAAGGGATGAGCAAGTTCATATGAGACTTAGGAGGATTTACAAGGACCTGCAACTTTCAGTCATACAAGCCAAAATCAGCCAAAGCCCTGCTCTCCTTCAAGTATCAAATTCCCAACAGTCCTGAGTTCCACTAAGCGCCTCCTCCTCCTGTCCACTTTCCCCCAGAAATTAAGCCAAATCACTTAAATGAAAAAAAAATTTAAAAACTTAAACCCTAAATGCAGTGTTAGAGAACACCAGTTTAAATGCACAAATCATATAGAAAGACAGAGATACTACAACAAATTGATAACCCTGAGCAGACAGGCTCTGAGCCCACCAACATTGTCCTGTCTGGGTGAAGCAGCTGCTGGAGGTGAGTGGTTTCTTCATTCCCCCTTGTCAGTGTAGGAGCAAAGCTTGTATCCCATGCAGGAAAGGGAAGAGCCCCTTGCCCAGTAACAGGGAAAACACAGAACAGGCCAAGTCCTCACTATTCACGACCAGGCAGGAACTTCATCCCGAGCCAACTGACCCAGACTCAACCCCAAAGTAAATCCCTCCTTGTCCTTGGCTTTGGCTGGACTGGCAGGCTGACATCCCACAGCCCTTTTGTAGGTGCAGTGGAGAACAGAAGTGTCTCTGCAGCCTTGGAGAGGCCCTGTGGATCTGATCCCAAGTCCTGGCAGAGCTGCTGGCTCGCGGTGCCCTCGATCAGTGGCCACAGAACAGCCCCAGCAGGCACAGGACAGCTCAGTCCCCATGGATCCTGTGCTGGGACATTTACTGGATGGAACCCATGGTGCCACAAAGCAGAGTGCTGGGAACAGCTCCTGAACCAGCACCACAGCGCCAGAGGTCACTGGGCCCACCAGTCCCACCCCAGTCCTGGCGAACAGAAGGGGAAGAGGCAGCTGGGACGGGCCAGGCTGGCTTTCCTTACTCCCTGTGCATGGAGGGCGAGGGAAAAGACCCTCCAGAGAGGGTGAAAAGGCTCTTCTGGAGCTGCTCTCCTCCCATCAGCCATCCAGAGCTTTTCTGGGAGGCACAACCATGCACCAGCAGCACACGGCAGCAAGGAAAGTTTGTGATAATCCCAAGGCTGGTACTGACACCGATGAGCAATAAAACTTTAAAATAAACAGGCTGGTAGAGCATAAAATTATACCCACCATCATTAAAGCATTCAGAAGAATCTTAGTTACAAATACATGCTGTTAATCTCAGTAAAACACCAGCACATAAACGCCTCCAGACACTCTGATCTTCAAAGGTACAAACTCATGACAGGGAAAAGGGGGGGAAAAACCCCAAAGGTTTTTTAAAAGTTTATTTCTAGCCCTGAAAGAACAGTTATTAAACAAAGTCAACAAATACAGTAGTTAATATTGCAGTAACAATTAAATAACATAATGGGATTAAATTACACAAAAGGCAACATTAACATCTGGAGACAGTTAAAAAAATAAAAAGAAAGCTTGCACCTACTTCCATTCCCATCAACAGCATAAGGAACAGAGGGAAAAACAGGACAGAGAGATTTATTGACTCAATTCCAGCTGGAGAGACCCTTAATCACGTTTTTGCTCCCTCCCCAGCCCCTCTGACAAGGGGACCCATCTGAACTTTTGCACCTCCCTGCACAGAGAGCCAGGGGGAAAGGCTCTAATTAGTCTCATTAACACCTCAGGCAGGGCAAAGTGCTCATTCCCATGGTTGTTTTTGCTAAGAACTCTGGTTTGTTCTATGATAACACCAGCCCAGGGATCTCCCACCCCCTGCACACTCACACCTCAGCCACAAGCTGCCCGACTGACCCTTCACAGGGATCCTGGGTGGGCACCCAAGAGGGACACAGGGAAATCCCACGTTGGATGCTCCTCAACCCTTCCATCATCTCCTCCAGCTCTGGCTGCTCCCACCAGCCCCAGCAGAGCTGACAGCCCTGCACCCACCCAGGGGCTCCACTCTGCTCCCACCAGGGAAACCCAGCCCTCAGAGCTCCCCACCTTGCTGAGACACCTCAGAAAAGCGATGCCCAACCCTCCAGACACAAAAACACAGCACAAAACCCTCCCCTGGCTCTCCTCTCCTGCCAGCCCCACCTCTGACCCCATAAACCTCACCAAGATCGGCTGCTGGTGGGGCAGGGAGATGCTGGCACCTCCCAGCCTCGGAGCTGAACACCAATCCAGGTCACACACACAATTTGGGAGCTGGGGATTGGGCCAGGTTTTGTGCATTAGGATGGCTGAATCTTCAGAAATCGTCCCCTAAGCAGGCTAAATTGGACAAATTTTGCAACATATGATTGAAACCGTTCTCATTCACCAATGAAAGGGAACTAATAAGTTAAAATTACTTATGATTTCTTGTTTTCTATTTTAAAAAGCTAAATTTATCTAGATTGTGCCATTAAAAAAACCCAACAAAACAAAAACAAAAAAAGAAAGAAAGAAAAGCTCCCAGTTTAACTCTGGCACAAGGAGTTTCATCAAGTCCATTGCCAGCAATGGACAAAGAGGGAACCACTGGTACAACAGGTTTTTTCCTCAGCCAAGCCTCCTCACTGCTCCATTTGACCAGGGAGCCAGGACACTCTCAAACCAGGGTGACTACAGTGTGTCCATGGCTCATAATAAACCTTTTTTCCAGGCAAATGCACTTGGATTTCCTTACCTGGCATGAGACACTTCCTTGAATTTAAAATTTAAAGCCATAACTGTTCTCACTCTTACAGCCAGGGAGATTTATCCCTGTGAGGAGCAGTTAAGATAATTAACCCAACACAGATTTTAACAACCACACAGGAGCAGAACAGAAGCTGAACCTGTCCAACAAGGCACCCTGCTGGCCCCACATGAGCCCCACGAGCTGTGAGACCCCAGTCCTGCTCCCCTCCACCTTCCCCCCAAACTGTGCTGTCCTGCCCAGTTGCTCTCACCTGGCAGTTTGTTTTGTCACACCTTGGCTACCAAGTCCCCAAATGCCATTCTCTGAAAATGCCTTCTATCCCCTGCCAGCAATGTTAAGAAAAATGTGCAAAAATTTTTATTCAGGGTCCTCTGTCCACAGCCAACCACAGTTCTGTCTGTCCCAGGCCCTGCCCCACTGGGAATGCAGTACAATCCCACTAAAGTCGTGGCTGTTCTTTCACAGACTCATTTGGCACTTTGGCACTACTTGGCTCTTCCTTAAACACTTGGGGAGGTTGAAATGCATAGGCTGTAGGATTAGAAGGGGCACAGGCTCTGCTAAACTCATCCCTGGCAACACCCCAAGAACTCAACAGCTCGGGCTGTCGCTGTCCTTCAGAAGGAGGCACTTGTTGAAGGGTTGAAGGGTTGGCTGCAGCCATCCTGGCAAGCACAGTGTCCTTGGTGACAGGATCAGAGTGACACCAGCCAGCCCAAAGGCCCCATGGTGGTCTGGCAGCACTGCTTCCCCTCTGCTTCATCTCACAACTTCAGCATCTCCTGGTGTTCATCAGCATCTGTTGAGATCACGCTGCCAAAATCCTCTATTGTCAGTGTCCTCAGGTCTGGTTATTTGTTCTTCTGTTTTCATTAGTACAAATGGAGCACATACAAAACTGGAAAAAAATAGCTCTAATACTTTAAACTCTGACATCTCCATAGGTTGATGCATTATTTGCTTGGCGGGGGGAGGAGGGGGGAAATTACAACATATACAAAATGTATTTGATACAAAGGGAAAAGTAAAATAAAAAAAGTCAAAGGCACCAGCATAACTTCCAAAGCCCAAGTCAGAGCACAGATACATGTTTGTCAACCACCCACTGCACCAAGCACATTATCCCTCAAGCTTCTGGCCAGCAAGTCTAACAGGGAAAAAAGAGCAGACAGGAAGACAGCTGGAAATTTTTCTTGCCCTGACTAGAACTGATCATTTGATCATAAATAAAGTATCTGATCCCAACCTACACATCTATAACCCACATCCAAAGACTTGACCGACCATGACGGTTCTACAAAGAGGCCACATTTTTGATTAAAAAAAATGTCCACAGAGCACAGGCATGAGAAACAGCTGAATACTTCTCTTCCCCCTCTCTCTCTCTCCTTATTCATCTTCAAAAGTGAAAACCATCTCCATACATTGTGATTCCTTAGGTAACCGAGTTGTTGATTCTACAGTACAGCGACAGCTAATCCGAAAAAGAAATGAGGGGCAAGATGTACCTTCACATTCACCACACCTGCTGTGAACCTGGGCACTGGGAGCTTCCCACAGGGATTGCAGGTAGAGGGGAGGAAGAGGAGAGGCAAAGAGATCAGCAGGTAAAATTAGTACTGCTCTCTGAAAGCTTGAATCTCTCATTCAAGTATTGAAAGTACCCAGAGGGTACAATGGGAGCTGTTACAGCGAAGTCGTTAAAACCCCTTAAAGCCCCGGGCACAGCAAGTGGTATTTCTGGGCTGTCTGGGAAACAAAAATCAGAATAAAAAACCCCACAAAGGCCAGTGATTCAGCCCTCAATTCCTTCTGGACCCCAGACAGGGATCTCTAGAGATGCCACAAAGTATTTTGGGTGTCTTCCGGATGAGTTTCTTCCCTTTTGCAGACGTTTCCCACCCCCACAAAAACCCCTTCCCTCCCCCCCGAAGTGTAACAATTTCATATATTATAAAGATTTGTAAAATACAAACAAACAAAAAAGGAAGAAGGCTGTGGCAGGATGTTAGCGGTTACTCTTCATTGCTTCTTTGGCTGCCAGGATCAGTGGCGTCAAGCTGGACAGAGGTTTGGCCAGTTTCAAGAAGGGATGCTGCCAGAAGACAGAAACACAAGGAATCAGTGAAAAACACTTTCAAAGGTTTGATTTCCAGCAGGACTCGTGTTTCCATGGAGCTAGGCAGCAATGACTCTGCATTTTAACTGCTGACTGGTTTTGTGTTTTTTCCAGATGGTTACAGGCACAAAATGATCCCAAGCTGGCTGGGATCACACTGCCTTGCCCAGTGGAGTTTCTCCTGGAATATCTCACTGTTTTTGCAAGAGGTATGTATTGAAGCTGCATTTGCAATGAGCAAAACAAAGATCTAAACAAGAAATAATCAGAAAAGCTAAGAAGCAGCAGCTGGCTTTAGTGGGAAAGTCTTTACTCCCTGCTCTCCCCAGAATGGCATCAGGGATTCCCTCACTCCTTCACACAATGCTGCCTACAGGCAGATCTCATTTAACAAACCTGCTTTTTGCCAGTGCACAGAAGTATTTAAAATCAAAACTAAAATGAGGAATGGTGGCATGATGGCTGCTCAGCCTGTAGGGCAGAACCCTGGGGGGAGAAAGGAAAGTTCTCTTTTCAAGGCTTGAATTCACACTGATGTCAGCCCAGCAGATTATTTGATCAGGAGTTCTGAGGGGAACATGTGCAAGTGGAAGGATGAAAAGCAATGCAAATGCTATCAGTGACCACCTTCTGAAGGGAGTTCCTAAACTTCTGGATGCTTTGGCAATGGCAGGGTGAAATCACAGATTATGATGGAATAACTTTGGAGTATCTTATAAATCTTTCCTACCAACTGCTCTCACTACAGTTCCCAGGGGAAAAAACATAAAAAAATATAGAAATAGTGGCAGTTTATGGTGTGGTTCATCACAGGTTGACCTTACTCTGGGCCTCACACTGTGAGCAGAAGCTGAGTCTCACCTGTAGCAATTCTTTGGCTGATCCTCTTTTCTCCACATCCATCTCCAAACATCGGTTCAAGAAATCCCGGAATATTGGGGACAGTTTCTCGGGGTTCTGGAGTTCTGGTGTGCCATTAGTTGCTATCAAATATAAAGCCTGTAAAATAAAGAGTAAGGTGTAATCAAAACCAAGCTTTAAAAGGTGCCAAACTGACCTGCCTCGTGCCAGGTCCCCAGATGAGAGGGCTCTGCAGCCTACTTCTCCTCCACTTCAGAGATTGCAACTGTAAAAATGTGACATCTGTAGGTAGTCATGACCTATTCTTGCTAGTAGCAAAATAATGTTCAAGATCTTTTGGCAACAGATTCTGACCTTAGCAAAGAAAATATCAGTTTGTGACACAGCAGCACTTCCCATAATATCTTGGGTTTACTTTCCCTAAACTGTCAGAGAGGCCTAGGTCGAAGTGCTGTGTTTCAGCTACAGGCAGGTAAATCTAAGAACCATCACAGAATCCCAGACTGGTTTAGGCTGAAATGGACCTTAAAGCCCATCTTGTTCTACCCCCTGCCTTGAGCAGGGTCACCTTCAATAATAATAATAATAATAATAATAATAATAATAATAATAATAATAATAATAATAATAATGCTGCACCTCTTCTCAACAGTCCTGATAGCTACCAGTGCTTTCACATCACCTTTATTTACACACACCAGAAAACGAGGTTATTCCAAGCCCCATCCAACCTGGCCTTGGACACTTCCAGGGTAAGGCTGACTGCAAATTCAAGACAGCTTTCTTCCTCTGGAGGAATTTTCTTGCCCTGCTGAAGCTTGTTGGCTTTTTCATTTCACTTTCTTTTTAATGCAGATGCAATTAATGAATTTCAGATAGCAGTGAATACCCAATTCCAGCAGCAGCAGGGCCTCTTACCCTCAGGGGGTTCTCGTTGAGGTACGGGGGCTCTCCTTCCACCATCTCAATGGCCATGATGCCCAGGGACCAGATGTCCACCTTGGGGCCGTAGGCTTTGCGTGTCACCACCTCGGGGGCCATCCAGTACGGGGTTCCCACCATGGTGCTGCGCTTGCTCTGCTCGGGGGTGATCTGGGCACAGAACCCAAAGTCGGCTGCAGGGCAACACAAATTGGAGAGGTTAAACTGGAGCAGCCCAACAAGTGGCTCTCCTACAAGACTTCTCTATTGCTACACACACATTTCATTGAGAGGGGTTTGGGGGCAGCTTCTTCTTTCCTCCCCCGCTACATTCTCGGTTTTAAAAAAGCCAACGTGCAATGAAAATACAAAACCTGGAGGTGGTTGAGCAGGGCAGAATTCCATGGAGTGAAGACAAGGTTTTTGTCCTCTGGAAATGAGAATTACCCTGTAGAAGAAGGTGTTTTGCCCAGTCCTTCAGGAGTTCTAGAATGCTAACAGCCAAACTAAGCAGTCAGGCAGAACACAGGCAGCGTGTTCTGCATGTGGTGTGTTACACAGCCTGAATTAGGAGAATTCCATCCACAATCCATGGCTTCTGCCCTGTTGAGCAGATTGTACTTGTGCAGCTACTGAGGTTGACATTTCACAGCACTTTGGCCAATCTATACAGGCACTACAGCCAACAGACATGGAAACAAGGCTCCAGGGAAGTGCAGTGCTACCCCACTCAGCAGCAGGAACCTGGACAAACAAACCTTTCCACAAGGTAACTACCAAAGAGAACAACCACACTCAAGAAAACAAGAAAAGTCACCTATTCCTATAGCCTTCAGGTGCAGCAGCAATGCATGTCCCATCATGTTACTTTATCCAGCTGCAGCACTCCCACTTCCCAGGCATGTAAAGCATCAATAAGAACACAGTTAAGGCAGGAGACAGATATTACTTTATCATTGACACTAAGTTAGAGAAACAGAGAGAGAGAGGGAGAGAAGAGAGAGAGAGATTTAAATTCCAGGGTGATTTTGGAAGTGTTATGCCAAGCAGTGCTAAGGAAAGAGCCAAGCTGTACCAAGACCATTTAACACAGAACTACCCCACCCTGACAGTCAAGATACTGCCTTAAAAAAAATAAACCAAAACCAAACCTATAGGAGTCACCAAGTTCCTCCTGCATTTTTGGGCCTTATCAAGGTGTTTGTCACCTCCCAGAATGGCCCATTTCCATGACCAGCCCAGGGAAGCAGCTGCAGTGTGTCCTCCTGAGCTCCCAGCCAGGCCTCCAGCACCATCCACCAGCACAGAGGAAGAAGAGAGGCAGGAATGCAGTTTCACCCACCAGCAGCATGTGCAGCTGCAGTGGTGGCACCTGTCCTGTCACCAGACTCCCTCAGAGAAGGGCAAGAGTTCAAAAAGAAGGTGCAGCTTCTCCCAGCCTCAATTTTTGCTGAAGCAATATAATCACACAGCCCCAGAGGAGCTGGCTCAGCACTGATCACTCCACTCCCCCTCACACAGGGAATTTTTGCAGCTGACTCCTGTCCTCTCCTGTGTCTCCTTCCTCCCCATCCTCCCCCAATCTGCTGGAATGATGATTTTGACTCAGCTGCTAACTCTGTCCTTTGGCTACTTTGCTTTGCAATTTTGATCCTTTTCCACACCTCTTTTGCAATTTTCATCCTTCTCCAGCTAACTCCTCTCAGCCACATCCTCTGTTGTAACTGTCCACTTCTCTTCAGCCTCTGAATCCACAGTTTGTGCACAGACACATCACATCCTTTAAAAAATCCCCTGGAAGTCAGCAGCACATCCAGCAATGCTGGCATGCAAATCAGGTTGCTTGTAATCTTCCTCCAAACTCTATCTCATAAATGAAATGAGACTGCAAACCATCTAGAATAGGAATATTGCTAAGACACATCTTCATGGCACTCCAAATTCCTACTAAAAACACTTTTTGCTTCACACCTTTTTGCCCTAACTCTTTGTTATATGTTTTGTACATTCCTACATACAAGAAAGGCAGATAATGCAGCTCTTTCTCAACAGTCCTTTCAGCCACCAGTGCTTTCACATCACCTTTATTTACACACACCAGAAAAGGATTTACTGTACAAGCCCATGCATGGATAATCATTACCTGAAAAGCAAATAGTTTGTTTTGTCATGATTATATTAATAAAAGTGTTACACTTCCAGTCCAAGAAAAGGTTAAAATAAATTATCAATAATGATCATTGTTAGTGGCCTTTTCAGGAATGGGGCAAAGCATTAATATCAAGTCCTGGCATCCTAACAAAGTCACTGCAGTTTGCTGCAACTTTGCTCTTGCAATCATTCCCATTTTGCTTCACTGTCTGTGCCAGTTACTTCCTATTTACCAATATTCATGGGGCCACAGGTTTGCTTCAACATCCTTCTGGGCCAACAGCCCCAATCTGAGGGCCCCCAGGGCATCAGCACTTGCTGTTTGATACAGATTTTATAACAGAATTGATTTCTGTTACTCACAATCAATAAAAACCACCTCAAAATTCCCTGCCAATTCTCCTTTTACTGATTTACATACTCCAAAGCCAGAGATTCCTGGAAAAGGGAAAAGAGAACATGAAACAATTGTCTGCTACTCACTTAATTTAACTGATCCATCCATTCCTAAGAGCACATTGTCACTCTTTATGTCCCTGTGGATGACCTGGTTGGCGTGGAGGAACTCGAGCGCTTGCAAGCACTGGACAAGAGAGAAAAAAACAACATTCAGCATCCAGAAACAGAACTGCTGTATGTGAACACACACTCAAAGCCATGCTCACACCCTCAGCCAGCCCTGAGTGCAAGGACAGAAAGGTATTATTGAAAATAACCAGCAGAGGAAGCTCTTGGGCTAAAAAATACACTCTGGATTTCAGGAGGTCAAAAATGCTTTCACTGTGGAGTTTCCCTATCTTAACAAAGGCATCCTTTAAACTGCTCATCACCCAAGATGCTCTCAGAAATCCCTGATGTTGATTTTGGTACATCTCACAGATTCTGCAGGGGAACCATAAAGGATGAAGTGAGAGCTTTTCAGGCTGAGGTCTCAGCAAGAAGAACTGGTGAGAATTCATGTCCAACATCCACCCAGCTTCTCCAGTGAGGCTGTAAAACATCTTCATTCTGGAAGGCACTAATACTGCCTTGCATTGTTTTCAGATGAAAACCTTTCACACTAAGTTTCTGCCCAAAACCATATTGAAATTTACTTTTGTTATTTGAGAATAAAAGGCAAAAGAACAAAAGCCAGATTTTTCTCTTTCTATCTAAACAGAACATTTGCCATTTGCAGCTTGGCTCAGATGTCCCCACTGAGTCTGGGTTGGTTTTTTTTTTTTGGTTTGCTTTAGCAAAGTGACACTGATTTGCAAAACTAAATGTACCTAGAACACTGGGCAGCTGAGTTTTGATGAAGTACAATAGTTCAGTATTTGATTTCTTCCTCAGACAAGTTCATTACTGTCACAGTAAATAGTTACTCTTTTGGTTCTCTGCTCTCAGCCCTGGTTTCTCTGGAAACCATTCCCTGTCCATACACGTTACTGTGCAAGTTTGCTTTCCCTCCCCTCCCTTGGGGTGAGTCACAGAAACACTCATCATGCTGATGGAGTCAGATGGGCTCTTAAAAAGCCTCTATTTCTCCAGAACAGCAGATAACAGAATTCTCCTTCTGCCAGGATAAAATCAAGCCTGAGCTGGATCCTGGCACTTGCTCAGGGCAGCACCACTGATAAGCTGTGGTATCAGCTGCTTTTAACACTTTCATTTGAAATCTTACTGCAACCTCAAAGTTATTCCAGCTACGACCTCCTGGAACATTATTTTCCTGAGAAATCCATAGAACAAGCTGAAATGGCACAGAACTACAGATGTCACACACTATGACTAAATTGGGAATGACTGAAGTGGGAAAGGGATGGTCTGCATTCCGTTCATCTTTATTTTAGTATACATTTGTTAGCATACTCCTGTTTCAGCAGATTCACTTCCAAACTGTGAGCAAATACCATTCCCCTTTCCTCCTTCTGGAAAACACTTCAAAGCTTTCAGGAGTTGTTTTTTTTTCTTCTCCTTTCTATACTACCCATACCTGAATATGCAGATTTTTTTTCCTTAGTGCCTCTGAATGTTCTTTGTTAGTCCAAGTTAAAAAAGCCATTCCTTCCAGCTGCTTAACTGCTCTATTGCTTCTCCTTGAACTTTATTCATATTAATCTGTTAATAATAATCCACATTATTCATAACTTTCTGTCAACACTGTCAGCAAGACGAGGCACCCCAGGTACCAAACCCACAGACTTTATTTACTCTATTATCAAACATTCTCAAACATCCAGCTCAAAAACCACTGTAGCTCTTTTGTGTTAAAACTTGCAAAGCCCCACTTTTCTGAGTTAACCTAATTTTGTCGCTTTCTGCAATTTTAATACTGATTTCTGCTATATTTATTCTTTACTCAACAGCTTCAGCAGCAATTGTGGCAGCCTGAGCATGCCAAAAAAATCAGGGAGTAGGGAGGGAGCACCTTCATTGCTCAGGGCAGCCCCTCACACTCACCTCTCTGCAGACAGCAGCGATCTGTGCCTCATCCATACACGTCTCTGTCACCACATCTGTGAGAGAGCCTCCAGCCAGGTACTCCATCACCACAAACAGCTCATCCCCCACGAGGTAACTGCAAAGAGAAAACCAAAACCATGTCCCTGTGCCATCAGGGTGACAGCACAGACAGCCTCATCTGCTTCCAAGACCCTTGGGAAGAGGAAGAGCAGGTCTGTGCAAGGGATAACCCTTGGGATGAGGAATCAGCTGCATTTACCTGTCCAGGAAGTTGACTATGTTGGGATTCTTTAATTCCTTCATTACCAAGATCTCGTTAATTATCAGCTCCTTCTTGGGCTGTTTCTGCAAATTGATCTGTTTAATAGCCACCTGAATAGGGCAAAATAAAACAGCAGTCTCAAAACTCAGTACCCAAACCTTTCAGTCACTCTTAACACAGAGAAAAGGCAGAAGGAATCCTGTAACAAGATTAAAGGAGTTTAGAACAGTTTGTGGCTGGCAAGTTGGGCTTTTTTTAATCAGCATACAACTTAAAACAATTCAGCTTGATCAGCACACAACTTGCACCCATGGCCAACATCATCCTCTTGCAGCTGACAGAATCCACAAACTGTAAGAGAAGCCAGACCAGACAGCAAAGGGCATTCAGGAGATAGAAAGAAATTCATTCAATTCCTTATCAACAGGCCTCAAGCAGAAGAGAATCCTGCAGGAACTCAGAGACAAAATGTGACCCTTGGAGTGCAAGGTGAGGCAATTTGTTGTTCTTTATTCTGACCAAACTGGTGCTTGAGTATAAGGAATGCTGGGAATTCCTCTCAAAGCCATTAACTCAATGGACTATCCAAGAGAGAAAAGGGAAGATAAAGGCCCACCTCACCCAGGAAATAAGCTAACAAGGACAAGCACTACAGAGTTTTCAATGAAGAGGAATCATCCTGGCTCTGTTAACTCCAACACTCTGAGGAGGCAGTTTGGAGTTCAAGACAACCTGGATTGACTCCAAAACCAAACAGAAGAATCAACACAACCCTATAGAAATGATTGTTATTATCTTGCCAAGGACATTAATGGAAGAAATTCTCATTACTCTGCAGCACAGAGTGACAAAACAACTGCTTGGAGGTGGAGCAGGATGCAGAGGGTTTTGTGGGAATCTGGAATGGAGAAATCAATGAGCAGATGCTCCACAACCCCTCCTGAGCTCCTGTGCCATGCCCAATCATCCTCCCTTGAGAGGGAAAGAATTTCTAATATCTAACTTGAATTTCCCTTACAGCAATTTCTGTCTGTGCCCTCCTGTCACTGTGTAGCTCTAAGAGTTTTCCTCTTACTGATGAACAAACCTAACTGTACCCTCAGGCATTAAACTGAGGAAATTTGAGCATTGCATGAAGGCTTCAAGCCATCAACTGCCTGGGAAAGTGCAGAGCAGGTCACAGAAAGGCCCTGGACCCCAAAAATTCACTCTGTAATCAGTAGGAGAACATGAAATACTGCAGTGTGTAGAGAGCAAGCTAAGAGACCCTGAGATGATGGCAAGGCTCATGTTTAATCAAGGTGTAGTGCTCCACTGCAGGGCTACTGAATGTGGACATTTATTTATCAGACCTAAAGAATGCCTAATTCAAAGGAAAATGTAGGAAAGAAATTAAATAAAAACTTAATATTAAAAGAAAATTAAGGGAATCTGATATTAAACAGAGACAAATAACTCCTAAAATCTGAGTCCCAGGGGCCCTCTGGGTTGTCTCCCAAGATACTGACACTGGATGACAAACATGCAGAATATTACTGATGCCACCAATTTCACTGCAGAAACCAAGGGATAAAAGCAAAGAGTAGGACATGGAGAAGACATTCTGACTGCAAGATGAGACAAGCTGCTTCCCTAGAGACAGACACAGCCAAGGGTGAAAAATCTAAACAAAATTTTATTTCTGAAAACATAAGACAACAATGCCTGCAATTCTTGAAGGATAAACCATTTTCCAAACTCACTTCTGGAACACCTCACTCCCTCTGCTTTTCACAGGACAGACAAATCTGTTTTTAGCTTTCATCATCTGATTACTACAGAACAAGGCACACAGCTATGACAAACAGATCTGAGAGGTGATAGCAGTGATGGGAGCTACTGAAGAAAATCAGTCATATCACTCTGGCCACCAAGAGAAGAACATTTAAACAAAAAATGAACACAGGAATCTTACCTCCTGCCCTGTTGCCACATCAATAGCTGTGAAAACTGTACCTGAAGCCCTATGAAGAGAAAGAAAAATGTTTTAGCAAGTTGCATCTCCCTGTGTAACACACACACACCTGAACAGCCAAGTCACAAACACAAAACTCTTTCAGTTCTCAATTCAAGATTTCCACCACTGTGTGATGCCTTCACTGTTTATTTACTTTACTGTTTGCTGCCCAGAAAGGTCATGGCTGCCTCACCCCTGGAAGTGTTCAAGGCCAGGTTGGATGGGGTTTGGAGCAATCTGGGACAGTGGAAGTTCTCCTTGCCCATGGCAGGGAGTGGGACTTTAGGGGTGGTCCCTTAAGGTCCCTTCCCACCCTAACTAGGGTGGGATTCTGTGAATTATCATTGCTCAATGCAGCCAGCATCTCTGCCAGCACAGTGAGTGGTGTGAGGCAGAGAACAGCACCCTGCTGCTCACACTGCCCCACTGGGAATAAAAATTGGGGTCAATACTTACCCCTGCCCGATTTTTTCATATCTGGTGTATTTTTTCTTGGGATCTCCTATGCTTACAATAGTGCCTGAAAGAAAAATAAACAATCAGAATGTCAGTCCAATCCCACTGCCCCCCAATAGCAGGGCCAGCCTGGCCAAGACAGGCCCAAGAGTGGGTCAGCTCAAGTGGCAAAGCTGATGCACCAACAGCCAAAGCTGCAGGAGAATTAACACAGTGAAAAAATCATCATCAGGATGGTTATGGGACAAGCAACCAAGCAACAGCAGAAACTCTTTTGTTTTACTGTGGTTTGATTAAAGTTCAGCTGTGCCACTGTGATGTGCATGATACAAACCCAGACCTGCTCCATCCCTGTTCTGCCCCCACAGCATCACAAACCAGCTGAGGCAGCGCTCTCAGGCCTGCTGGACAGAGCTACCCAAGCACTGCACACACAGCAGGGTGAGGGCAGCACTGACATTCCTGCCCCAGCCCTGAAGCCTTTGCTGCCCTGCAATGAAGGCACCTACGTAGTTTTTCCATGATGTCTTCATCTGACATCTTGGTTTTCTTCTTCTGCTTGTCGCCCGCTTTGGCAGCGCTGTCGGCGCAGGGGTCGCCGGCCGGGGCAGGGATGGGGTCGATGACGGAGCGGGTGTAAATCTGCAAGGGACAGCAGAGACCTGAGCACCTGCTCTGCCAGCACTGACCCCCAGCTCAAACCCACCACAGCTCTGCAAAATCCCCTCTCAGAGTTACAGTTCCCTGAGATTCTCCTCGGGGTTGCTGTTCCCCGAGGTAATCAGGTTTTTCGTCTTCTCTTGGCCCTAAGTGTTTCACACCG
>VXBR01010896.1:225840-242964 GCA_013400215.1 Cisticola juncidis | reverse complement strand
AAAGATGGGGGACGAGAGCAAGAACAAGGAGCACAGGGGCCACTCCCCAATTCCTCCATCTTGTCTCTTCAACCCCAGATACTAAAAATCCTAAATTCTACATTTACATTCTATGATAAACTAAATACTACTTATTTTGAATTCTCTCAGCTTGTGATTCTTCATCCACTGTGGGCATTCACTGCCATGGCAGGGATCAGAGGCAGTGTCCTCCTGGGCTCTGTGTGAGGCTCTGACCCCCCTGTACAGATCCCAGACCCCCTGTCCGGTCTCCAAACCCTCCAGGGTGGCCACAGGGATGTTCTAGACTCCAACAATCCCCAACCACTGTTTTATAACAGGGGTGAGGCAGAAATTAGACCTGGCACACAGTAAAGCTCCACAAAAACAAAATGCTGGCAACATTGCTGAGCTCTGAAAGAGACCCAGGCACCTCCTGAACAGAGAAGATGCTACCAGATTCCACAGTGGGTTTCTCAGATTTTCATCTGCTTATTCTTTATAACCCATACTAGTTAACAGAGCAGAAACCACTATTTAACAGTGAGATCAACTACTAAGATCTAAAGGAAAAAAATGCTTGATTGTCATGAAAAGAAGAATGAGATTCTCAAGTATTTCCCAGTTGTCCCCAATTTAAGGGGCTTTTTAAGGGATTTTATTTCTTGGAGCTTTATTTAATTTCCTCCTAAGCTGTTCACAGATATATACAGCTAGTCCAGTAATATCCAGCTGTGGACCTCTCACCTATTATATGTCTAAAGCCCAGGAGTGGGAAATTATAAAGCAATATCCCTAAACAAATAAACAAAATTCACATTTGCACTCCTGGAAAAAGTGGGCAAGAGAGAGGCAAAATGCTCAGCTCCCACAGCCAAAAGAGGAGCTGGAATAAGTGGGATCCCTGGGACACCATTACCAAGGTGTGTAGATGAGGCCTAAAACTTAATGAACAACTTCTCAAGCATTTCACTGTTCCTATAGTGCTGATGAGTTTGTGAGTGAAATAAGCTTTCAAACCTAAAATTTGAATTATTTGAGGTTTAGGTGGTGTATTTGGAGGTGCTACCACACTGCAACCCAACCAAATAAAAGAAAGCAAACACATTACACCTCTACCACCATGCTGTGCAAAGTTACACAAACAGGTTTTATTTAGGAATAAGAATCCTCCTCCTCCTCCTCACAAGGATAAGCATAACTGGATGTCTTCAAAAACAAATTTCAATTATCTGAGAGGTCTTTTCCAACCTAAGTGATTCTATGATTCTATTAACTACAGGACCTAATCCAACTGATATTCAGAAATCAGGTATTTTCTCAGCAAATCCATAAAACAGAACTTTGCTCTAAAACCTTGCAGCAGCTTATTGCCCAAATAAAACACTTCCCTAAAAAGCATTTTTCATTTGTCAGCATTCCTGCAGTGCTGAGAAATGCAGGTGTGTCAGTTTTACAGCTGCTCACCGATTTTGTGTGGTCTGGCCGGGGAGCAATCACAGGAGGAGGGGCCTCTTCATCATCCTCATCATCATCAGCCACAGCTGTCGATGGCTCTGAACCTTTGGCATTGGTCTAAAGTTTTACCAAAGTTTAAAAAAGACAGGTAAACAAATTGTCTCCCCACAGTATTAAAGGTTTCACATTAAGAGATAATTCTTACCCATGTCAAAAGAAAATAACTTAAACTACTCAGTCTATCCTTTAGTTATTATATTTTATTATGAGACTCAAGCACTGTTGCTGCAGTGACTGACCACCCAAATTTATGTTTCTATTCCACAAAAAACAATCCTAGTTTTTATACTTTTAATCTTTATATAGTTTAATATTTCAAGATTCATGGACTTGTTATAACCAGAAGAGCTGAACTTGTCTGCACCACAGAATATCCAAATAACAGTAAACACACTCACCGTTGGTGTTCCTGAAGGGAAGCCATCTTTTTCTAAACAGAAAATAGCAAAATACATAAAATCATCAGAAAAAAGTAATAAAAAGTGAACTTTGTTGAGTACAAGGTAAGAATATTACAAAGCTTTATTACTAAGCTACTTTCAGAAAGAATTTGGAAGAAAACCAGTTAAAACTGCACCTGATTGTGGGGCAGTCCTTACCTCAGCCCCAAACACAGGTCCCCATCTGTGAGTCACAAATTATTCTGCAGTGCTGATGTCACCAGCTGGTGACATCAGGTTCAGAGACAGCTGTGAGGAGCAAGGCCTCCAGCACAAAACCAGTTCATCCCAGTCCCAGAGCCCCAGCTTGATAAACACAGCCCATTCAAGCTCATTTTGGCTGCTGTTCTGAATGATCCAGTTCCCTTTCTTCCCCTCTCCACTTAAAACAGGAAATTAACTGGACAACGCTGGTTTCCAGTCAGTTTTAAATCCATCTTTGTGTATTTGTGCCTCATTGAAATGCACCTTGATTTTAGCACTTGAACCTGATTTATCATTCTGACTGTGCTGCAAATACCCAACCCCAGTGTGTGCACACTTGGCTCTCACCTGGAGCAGAAAAACTCAGATATTTCTGTTTTGCTGTGTCTTTTGAGTCGTAGAATTTCAGCACATCTAGTACCGCCTGGGGGTTTTTCTTCTGTTCTAGCTTGGTGATATTTGAGGTCTGAAGTAACCGAGCCCATTGTTCTGGCATTCCCTGAAAAAATAGGGGATTTTAAGCAATTTTTTTTTGTATTTAAAAGGTTTTTTAAAAGCAAAACAAATTTCTTCTGTCTATAAAAGCACAATATGCACACCAATGAATAGGATGGGGAGCCAAAGGTGAGAACACAGATCACAGGACACAACTCCTCCAGGTGTGCTGGGCCAGATGTGAGGAATGGGAACACAAAAACCCTCAACAGACCCAGGGTTACCCACTAAAGAAAGCAAACTGAAGAGGGTTTGTCAGGGAGGGCTCTCCCAGGTGACACAAAACATCAGATGTGACACTGGCACTGCAGGAGCACTGACAGGTCACAGAGTGCTGTACAAACACACAGGAAAAAATAATTCTTTGGTAGAAACAAAGACTGACTTGCACTTTTATTCTAAAGCTCTGCCCTGGTTTCACTGCAGCACTGACTCATTCCTGAGCAGGAATACTCACAGTGAACTCTCCAGTAACAGCATCAAAGCCAACATGGATGGTGTGTTCAAAATCTGATGGTGGGGAGATTTCTGGCCTTTCCTTTTCCTTCTTCTTGCTTCCTGAAAAAGACATTCAAAGATCTCAATGTTAGAAAGAAATTCTTCCCTTTGAGGGTGGGGAGGCCCTGGCACAGGTTGCCCAGAGAAGGTTTGGCTGCCCCTGGATCCCTGGAAATGTCCAAGGCCAGGCTGGACAGAGCTTGGAGCCACCTGGACTAGTGGAAGGTGTCCCTGTCCATGGCAGGGGGGGGAACTGGATGAACTTTAAGGTCCCTTCCAACCCAAACCATGCTGGGATTCTGTGATTCCAAGAACTTTGTTCCATTCAAATAATTTATACTATAGCAGCAAGAAAAAAAGAGATTAAGAACACCAGAGTGCTCTGTTGAACACATAAATTCTAGACATATTAAATGTTTACAATGCAAAAAAGGGCATTTTAATATAGATTAAGAACAGCAGAAAAGACAACTTCAACCTCAAGTTCACCCTAAAGACACTTAAAACTCACTGCTGCAATTCAAGGTAATTAATGCAAAATAGGACTTCCTGTGATGAAGATAAGAGTTTATAGCCTCAGAGCAATTACCTAATTTAAATTAAAAGAGGAGGGAGAGGGGAAAGCATAGTAAGTACCAGAAGCAGGAATAAGTAATTACAAGGACCACGTGCACAATCCATCCTAGATTCAATTGAATGTATAAGATATTTTCTAACACCTGGGGGTTCGGATTTTTGTTTGTTTGTATTGGGAATTTTTCAGGGGCGGTTCAGGGGTTGGTTTTTTCTTCTGTTTTTAAATTCACCTTTGAAAATCCTCTTGTTTCAAGATGGGAGAAGCAGGTAAAGCAGCACTCTCTTCATTACTGCACAGTGAGCAGTAATGCTGCTCAGAGGCAGGAATGTCTGAAATCCCCCCAGGCTGGCGGGAAGGGAAGGACAGGGATTGAGGACAATACTCCCGAATGAAAAGCCATGTGGGCTGCCTGCAGCTGAACAATGCCGTGGAAAGCAGGGCTGTTATAAACAGGATATCTTTAATATGGCTGCACGGGGCAGAGCCAAAAAGCAAAGGGCTGGCAGACGCTTCATTAACAGCGCAGGGGAAACTCGCTGCTGTGAAAACCAAGGAAAGCACCACTTCTGCCCTGTTTCTTGCAGGTTTGTATGTGGAAGCAAGGGGAAACATATATATATATATATATATAATAAAAAGTTGTATTCCTCAGGAAAGCTCCTGTTTAGGAGCACTTGACATGCAGTGAACAGGAGTGGTGCTCAAGCGCTCCAGCATGAGCTAAATGAACCCACTCCTTCCAAAAATACACAGATCCCACAGCAAGCAATGCAAGGAGAGTAAACCCCACTGCTCTGCCCACAGGAACTTCAAACAAACAGCCCCAGGCAGAGGCAAGCCCGGTGAGTCATTGCTGGCAGGACATCCTCAGCTCACAGCAAGGCCACGGGGAGGCCACGGCTCCATCAGCGCAGGGCAGCGCTCCCTGCACACTGCACACGCTGCTCTTTCCACTGACAGGGGTGAGAAAAGGCTGTAAGAGAACAGGAGAAGCTGCTACAGGTTGGTGGCAGCACAGCAAGAGAGGCTCCAGCCCTCGGGGTGCTGAATTTGGGTGCTGGAGGTGGCAGGTCTGGGTGCTGGCAGCTCTGTGGCTGGAGCAGGTCCTGCCTTAGCCCTTTAATCCTGCAGAAATGGGTGTTTTACCATTTTATTGTTGGTCATGGGACCCAGAATTTGGCTCTTGGCCTTGCAGAAACAGCCACATAGTCTCACTGTTCCCAAGAGAGAAGACACACAGGTCCTTTGGAAGGATTTGGTGAGGTGGAGAAAGGCTCTGTCTGATGAAGAAGGTGCCTCAAATACACCCAGACTCTTCCTCAAGTGAAGCCGCTCAGCAAGGTGTGACCCTCAGTCCTTCCCAGGACAAACCCATCCTCAGGCTGCCCTGGTTTCCCACCAGCCAAATTCCACACACAAGGCAAGAAACAGCTGGCTCCCAACAGCTGGCTCCAGATGTGCACCTGGAGCTGCTGGGCTCCAGCTGAAACCACACCCAGATGTGCCCCTGTGCATGCAGCATCTGGGTGATGCCCTCAGCACCTCCACCAATACTTTCTGCTCAAAGACAAACATTTCTGGGTTTAGGGGACTATTTTAAAGCTTTCCAAAACCACACAGAGGTTCCTTTGGCTTCAGAAGTCAGGCCAAGAAAATTCATGGTAAGAAGATGACTATCACTTCATTTATCCTAAACAATGGAACCAGGGGGAAAAAACCTTCCATGACTGATGATTTAACAATCCCTTCAAACCCTTATGATTATTTCAGCACAGAACTAGCTCAGACTTGGGACAGAAACTGTGTAATTGCTAAACCTCTTCATCTGCAAGTCCCCTAAAGCACAAGAACCTCCCAAGAGAGGATCCAGGAGCAGATGAGTCTTGGCCAGGAGGGACCTTGCAAAATCATATGGACAGAGATGTGCAGACAAAGCCAAACAACATTCCTGGACAATGGCAAGGATTTTTTATTTTCTGAAAAGGAAAACCAAACATTTTTGTAGTGTTTTGTTAACTTACACGCTGCATGGAGACATTTCTCCCATGATAAAAACTTCTACTCCAGGCTAACAGATTATTTTGCATCTAATCCCAATGTATTTTTTAAATCTGAGCAGGAAGTTAGTGTTTCTGCAAAGCTTCCCAGCAGCTGAATTTAAAGAAAAGAGGATTTAAATGGGCATTTCTGGGGAGGGTGTGTCCCAGCCATGCTAATGAAGAAAACAACTAACATCTGACTATTGTGTGAGTGCCAGAAAGACACTGTGCCCACTTCTGCTCTGCTTACATTCAACAGCCACTTTTGCAGACTTGAGGGCCAAAATCCCTTCTTTGGATATTTATATTAGCCTTAATGCAGGTCATGCAATAGACAAGTTTCTTCCAAATTAAAAAAAAAATACAACTTTCAGATAGTTTCTGGAAGTTTGGTAATTCAATTTCCATTTTTCCTAATAACTTGCCATGCAGGAAAGCCTGCTTTTTTTCAGGAGGACATTACTGGAATTACTTTTTAAAAATCTACAAAACACAAACTGACACTCATTTCCTCTAAAACTCAGTTTTCTCAGCAGAATTTTTCCCCTGCTTTCAGTTCACAACATAAAGTATCGGTAGATGGATGCTAAATAAATATACAGATTAATTTCCTTAAATTTGGTACTTGTCAGTATCTAGAGTGGTCTGGATGATCATCAAAGGACTCCAAAGCAACTTGAGATGAGCCAATACAACTTTAGATAATTCTTCTATCACCTCCCCATTCCAGCAACAAACAAACCCACCATCAAAATGAACAGAGAAAAAGTCCACAGAGAAAAAAAGATGTCATGGAATGTCACAAAGCTCTCCAGCTACAATTGCATCCACTAATTTGTTACTGATTCAGAGCAAGGAAAACTTTCCTTCATGTGGGGTTTATGTTCTACTTTATCCCTGTCTGTAAAAGGGCTCAAATGCTCTGATCAATCACCAATGCAACAGCATAAAGACAAGTGCCATCCCAGCTCCTAAACCATTCTCCTTGCCTGAAAATGGCCAGATTTGATCCTTCCATGAGATTTCCTTGCAGAACTCACAGTGAGTTAGAAAGGAAAGGGTATTTCCTTGTGAGACCAATAATAAAATGGTAAAACAGCCATTTCTGCAGGATTAAAGGGCTAAGGCAGGACCTGCTCCAGCCACAGAGCTGCCAGCACCCAGACCTGCCACTTTCAGCACCCAAATTCAGCACCCTGATGGCTGGAGTCTCTCTAACCTGTAGCAGCTTCTCCTTACAGACTTTGCTCTTTAGGGCTCACCCATGTCAGTAGAGAGACCACCACTGCTGCTGCTGTAGCCCAGGCACACAGGCTATTTCACAATAAATGACCTTGTGAAATAATTATTCTGCCTCCAAAAGCTACACTGGCCAAATCCTTCCATCCTCCAAAAAAGGAAACACACCTAGTGTGGAGGGCAGAAACCCAGATGTTGGGAACAGAGGGCAACCTGTCTCCCTGGGTTTGATCTCCAGGGAGAGGCACGGCTGCAGAGCTGCTCATACAGTGAGAGAGAGTGAAAACCAGCCCTGGGGAAAACACTCAGCCAAGAGAATCATCAACCAGAGGAGCAGAATCTCTTCAAACAACTAAACCTGTGTCAGCATGACTGAACCAGTCCTGCCCAGCACACCAGCAGAGAGGCACGGGGAGCCAAGAGCACAGAAGGCATCAAGAGCAGCAGAGCCCACTCCAAAATGCATATTAAAAGTAATGATAACTAGCAAATTAATAAAAAGCTTAGCAGATTCAGGTCAGGCTTAAGTCCCTGTGCACTTTTACCATCTCAGATGTTAGAAGGTGTTTCTGTCTATGCACTGTTTTGTTGTACATGGACACACATTCTGGAGAAAAGGATAAAGGATAAAGAGCTCCACTGCTGTACGTGCACTCCCCATACAGAAAAGAGGACAAACAACACATAAATGAGGTCTAGTACTCATTATAGCTATTTTTTTTCTCAGAAATAATCTTTTTTACAGCATCCCAGGTTTATCTCCACTAGTAATCAATCCTGCAGTTCCACAGACAAAAATACACAAAAACTCTGAGTTTTCCTTTGTGCAACTGCACCTTCACCACTATTTCTTTACTAATTTTTTTTTCCTGAAGGTGCCACATAAACAATAACCAACATGAAGTATGGATCAACAAAAATCAACAAACCAGCTGGGTGCCCAGTTTGCACCAGAAATCTGCATCTCAGTAACATGATCCCCAGGAATGCCAGACATCGATTAGGGTTGTTTGGAAATCATTACTTCGAGCTGGGTTTTCCAATCCCCTACACTTGGCCAGGCTGGACTCCCACATCCAAAGCACTACCCAAACTTACAAGGAGAGTAAAGGAATACAAGCAGGAGTGGGAAAAGGAGGCACCTTACCTTTTTCATTGCTATAGAATATGGAGATGATTTTATTCCTGGGTTTCCTGTCCTCTGGGACAGAGGGCAGGGGTTTAAAGCTGTTGTTGGTGGCCAGCTGGTCTTTGCCCCCTGCACTGAAGATAGCGCTGCTCATGCGGACGGGAGGGGCGGGGGGCTTGTCTTCCAGTTCTCCGTTGTCAGACATGGCTCTCAATAGCTAGGGGAAGCCCTGGAAGAGAAAAAAGGTGATTTGAACACAGGGAAAGGGCATGGAGTACATGAATGTACCATTCCCTCTGCTGGCAGAGGGGAAGGAGGCGTGAATTCCACTCCGAGGAACGCAGACACTGACGCCTCCACCAAAGGAAGCAAATCCCTTCCTCATTCCCACTTCTGGGCCACCCATTCATTTGTGCCAGCAGCAGCATTTGTGGGATGGAGTGACAAACATTTCCAGTGATAAAAGTAATCCAGACCAAATGAGCAATTCCCAGATCTGGTTCTCAGTTCACACAAAGGGCCTAAGTACAACATCCTTTGGGAGTAGCTCTAGTCCAAAAAGCTTCATGCTCTAGTACCAAACAGCTTTAGAAGTCTTAGATGCTTTCCTTCTTGTCATTTATCAGTCAGGACCTTGGGGACAAAGGAACAGCTTATGTTTGTAAGTCATAATTCAGCACACTATCCACATTTAGCCACACTCAAAAACACCTCTACCCAAACTACACAGCCTGCATTAAAGAGCTCAGCACCGAGATCCACAGGATGCACTCCACTTCTGAATCAGGCTTGCACTGCTTCCCCACTTGGTGCCAAACTTTCTCCACTTGCAGAAAATAACATATAGCATCACCACAATCCTCTTTGAATCCTCAACAAAAACATGAGTGACAACAGGGACAAACAGCTGCTAGAGCGACAACCACAGCACAATGAAACATCTACGTGACACATTCCCCATTCAAAAAGATCTCTGCTAGCATTTCCTCCCTCCTTGTAGTATTTTGGAGATTTTTTTCTGATCACCAGGAAACAGGCAGCCTCTCTGCTACAGAATAAAGAGCACAAAGAAAGATGTACAGAAAATACTTCTCAATCAGAGGTAACACACAGTAACAAATTCAATTCTTCTGTTCACTCAAATGACAAGCTCTTTGGAACAGGAGCAAACACATCTTTGTGTTGACCTCCTTTTCCTCTCACAACAGTTTGTGAGGGAAATGAGAATTTAATTGGGAAATATTGGCCTCCTGGTGCCAGCCAGCTTCCCATCACATCTCAAGGCATGACTGATGTGGTCAGTGTCACTCACAAGAGCCACAACAAGGCAGTGCCATCTCCTCTCAATTACTGTGCTCCCAACAATCCAACACCTGCATCCTGCCCAGCAGCACAACTGAAACAACGTGGGCTGTCATTCCCTGCCAAATCCCAACACAGACACAAGTCAGGCCAGCAGCCTGGACTGGAGCAGCTCTCTGGTTTATGTTGTGAAGCTCAGAGAGATGAACATTAATTATCCTCCAAAATGAGTATGAAAGAATGTAATTTCTGTAAAATATCATCAGAGGCACAAGCAGCACAATGTTCTGTCAGAACAGGAGGAACTGGACATGTGCTGGATGCTCCAGGAGTTGGAGGTCAGGAGGAAAAGCACCCACCCACACAGTCCAGCCCTGCCTTGGAGCCCTTCTGTGATAATGGAATTACACCCAGACCTGCCTTGGAGCCCTTCTCTGATGGTGGAATTGCACACAGGGCTGCCTTGGAGCCCTTCTCTGATAATGGAATTACACCCAGACCTGCCTTGGAGCCCTTCTCTGATGGTGGAATTGCACACAGCCCTGCCTTGGAGCCCTTCTCTGATAATGGAATTACACACAGACCTGCCTTGGAGCCCTTCTCTGATAATGGAATTGCACACAGCCCTGCCTTGGAGCCCTTCTCTGATGGTGGAATTACACACAGCCCTGAATGTGGCTGCAGGGATGCAGTTGTGAATCAGGCAGTGATTCCCAACACTCTCCCAAACTCACTGACTGCTCTTTCAGATGTTGCAAGTTATCAGTGAGATTTTTTTCCACTGTAATATGGGTGACAAAAATTAAGTATCCTGCAACCCAACAGTGGGTTTGAGCAGCCAACCCACAGGGATTTTAATTCCAAATGCTTCCCTTACAAGGCACTGCAGCAAGGACATGTTACCCATTTGAGATGTAGAAATCAAATAAGGGATTTCCTTTATAAACATATATATACAATACATCCACCAAATCAAATTGATATAGATATGTATATATCCCTATACCTATATATTTATATATACAGATACACTGAAGTCAGGTTTGGAGTGATGGTAGTACAGGGGACTATCATCTATGTCCCTTCTGTGAACCAAACCTGGGGTAGATATAGGGTCCTTAGGTATCCAGATGGGGACAGGTAAAACAAAAAATGTTTCCTTTGCAACAAATGCAATTAGACAGACAAATAAACCATAGCAGGTAAAGAAGTGCATCATGCAACCTGAATGGCAAAATGCTACACTGGGCAAAGAAGACAACATCATGAGTGGCCTTCTGTATTTTTTCTAAAGCAAACCCTATTACTTCCTCCAGCTGTGTAGTTTTTCTGAGCTGTCTGATAAGAGCAAGAGGAGGATCTCAGGATAAACAACTCACCTGCATCTGAAACTGGACAAGAACAGACTTGGCCCTCCAAACCCACAGTAATTCCCCATACACTCCCTTGGAGAGGCCAGTCACTAAATTAACAACACTGTCATGTGGTATTCAGGCTACAAATTCAAAATATAAATAAATAAAAAACCTCACACCAAAAAACCCAACCAATTGCACTTCTGCTGATGTGATTTTAAAATTCATTTCCCACTCTAGTAAAAATCCTTCATTTTCAGTGACAAGCAGCTCATCACATACTCAGCCTTGATCCAAAACAAATTATTCCTTAGTATCCTGTGTGCTCAAGAGAAGAGAGTGTGAAGTAACAAGTTGGAAGGAAGGATATGGAAATCCAAATCTATTTCAGGAGAAAATCAGTGCTCCAGGGAACTGGTGCAGAGCATCTGAGCAGAGCCCTCAGAGCTGCAGCTCTGATCAGCTGCTGACTGCTCCAAGTGTTCACAGAGATCCCTGACCTCACTCCAAGTACAGCCCAGGAGCTCCCCAGCAGGAAAACAACCTGTGGAGCTGGTGGAGCAAAAATGAGTGACAGAAAGAGCTCAGGCATCACCTTCCCACCTCAGGGACTGGCTCCAGCACCAAAACCCTTCCAGCTCACTAAATTTGTGGTCTAGCAAAACCTCAGCTTTAAGGAAAGATTTAAACTGTGATTTATTTAACAAGACATGGCAGAATTTCTGAGTGGCTGTTTCAAAGATCATTGGTAAAATAAAGTGCTGGATTCAACCCTAGTTTGCACAAAGGCCCATTTTAAAGCAGCTTTGAATTCATCATTTCAATAAATGACAACAGATCCACTCACGCCAAGAACGTCACGAAGACAGTTCCTATTCTTCAGTCATCATAGGAAGTGAAAAATCAATCATTCTGTCCAGGTCCAAATCCAAATAGCTCTCTTCCTTCTGCACTCAGCTGAAGAAGAGAGCAGTTCCCCTCTCCTTTATCCCTACCCTGTCTTCATCATGCAAGGGAAGTTTCCACGGCGTCAGGAAGTATTTGGAAGTGGCTACAGAGGTTTGGCATTATGGGGAATGACTGGAGCAGGGATTAAAAAAAAAAAAGAAAAAGGATTTAAAAGAAGAGTGCAAATATCCCCCAAAACTGTGTCCCTGCTCTCTCAGCCTCCAAAGAGGAGAAGGAGCCTGTTCAGATGGCAGCAGCCAGACAGAATCACTCCTGCACCATCACCCACGTGCCTGCCCTGCTGATTCATTCCTTGTGCAGGGAATTGCAAAGACATGGGAATTGTTTTCAGTGCCTGCCAGGAGTCTGTAACCCAGCAGAGGGGATGTGAGGTTTGTATTTCCCTGACACAATCAGACACACAAGTGATGGTGTGTTTTTTCACTTGGCTGAAGGACATTTACTGAAATAGTTAACCTGAGTTTGAGCAGCCTCACAAAAGTATGCTAAAGGTAATACATGGAAGAGGGATTCACTTCCATCTTTGCCAGTGAAGGAAATACCAGTAATAACAACGTATTCAAGCACATCAGCAGCTCCCCCACAATCACTGCTCACACTACATTTAATACAAGAACTAGAAAGCAATGGATTGAACCACAGAGACGAGCTGAGAAGCTGCAAATAACACTTAACTACAGCCTTCACACTGCTTCAGTCCCACCACAGGACACAACTGCAGCCCAGAACACTCCCAAAAAGAGACACAAAAAGAGCTAAAAGCTTTTCTCCCCACAGTTCTGCTGCTTAGCCCACAAAACACATTCACAGGTGGCAGTGCTGGTGACCACAGGGCTCTGATTCTCAGTCCTCACCCCCAGTACATGACATTCCTCTCTCCCTTTGACAAAGGTTTCTTGCCCTGCACTGGGACAGTGAAAATTAAGTGTTTCCTCCATCCTAAGCAGCCAAAGAACAAATGTGCTTTTCTGCAGAGGCAGCAGCAAGTGTCCAGCAGGGTCTGGGTGTCCCAAATGCCTCACCACTAATGCCTGGAGACCTGGAACCAGTTTCCTCACAACTCCTCTCTCCCATCAAGTCATTTAGCTTGGAAATGACCTCTAAATCACTGAGTCCAACAGTTAACTCAGCACCATTAACTTCCCACCTTTGCCCAGAGAGGCTGAGTCAGGACAGACACAGGGAGCTCCTAGTGAAGTTTAAGCCACCTCCTGTCCCTCCCAGCCCAAAGGGACCTGCCCACCACGCTCACATGAGCCAAGTTTCATTTTTACAATCTACATCCTGCTGCTCACTGCCTTTCCTCTTTTGGGGATGGAAAGGGCCTGAAAACCCCTGGTCATGGCCAGGTCACAGGAGAGAAAAAGTCATTCCTGTGTCTGCCCTTGGTGGGAAAACACACAGAGAAAGGTAACCCTGCCAGGGAGTAAGAGCTGAAGTGAGGATTGGGCAGTGCTTTCAGAAAGCTGACAAACACACAGTGCTGCAGCACGTCAGCCTGAATGCTTTGGCTTTGACTTGCCCTTCTTTGTTGTTTGTCCTCCCCAGTTCCCCTTGTGTGAGCATAAAGCTGGGCTGCTTCCTGAAGGACTTCCTAAGCACGGCTCCCTCGTGATGGGGACGGAGCCTGACACGCACTCCCAGCCCTCAGCTCTGCGCTGCTCCTCTGTCCCCTGACTCTGCAAAAGGACAAACGTGCTGCTTCTCCAGCTTGCCTGCAAGGAAAGGAAATAAAATAAAGGGAAAAAAGGAATAAAAGGATGAAAGGAAATAAAGTAGAAGTCAATCATTCTGCTATCTGCTATAGTGCACTCTCAGATTTTGCCTGGAGCGCTTGTATTTGAGCAGATTCAGTTTTAAATCTGGATTACAGTGCACACACAGGAGCCTTACAAAGCCTGAGCAGGGGCAGGAAGATGGTACTGTGTGCCAGAGAAAACAACTGCTGTACCAGGTTCTCACACCACAATGACCTGGAGTTGTCTTCTTGAGATGTTCAAATTAATGTATTTGAGCAGTGTAGGCTGCACCTGTATTTCACTGCCTGGGATGCAATGCAAAACTACATGCTTGGAAAAAGAAACCAAAACAAAACCAGATTACAGCTCCTTGATAAGATGTCCCTAAATTCCTGCTCCTGGCACACAATACTGTGCTTTACACTGCCACTGATGGCTGAGGAGCCAGAGCTGAATCAGTGAAATACATCAAATAAATCTGTCACAGGAGCCTCAGAGAGCTGCCAGCTGAACTCAGCTCTTCACTGCAGGTAAATATTACTCAGCACAACACAGAAGGAACAGCACAAACATCACATTTAAATACATTTGGCAGGGCTGATCAAAAAGGAGGAGTAACAAATTTGAGGCTAGTGAGGCATTAAGAAACAAGCACTTTGCTTTTGATGTGCCACTACAGCTGCAGGATACTTTTGGGACAACACCTGAATTAAAAACACTTGGACCATGCACACAAATTTGAAGGCAACACAGCAAAATTCTGTGGCTTGACAGAAGGAACTGAAAAAAAGAGAAGAGGCCAAAAATGAAGGAAGGGCTGCTGGGGGGTGTCCCTGCAGAGGACACCAGGCTTGAGAAGAGTGAGTTACCACTGCAGCATCCCCAGGCAGCAGCTTCACCACTTCCTGGAGGGCCTTATGGGGCCACTGGCAACACTTGTCACTGCATCTGAGACAGCCACAGCCACAGCAGAGGAAAAGAGCCAAGGAGATGTCCAGGAAACAAATTCCCCAGGCAGAAGGTGTCACGTGAAAAAGAGCACAGAGCCAGGAAGAACAGCACCAGTGTGTGATGCTCCAAGGAAAGACTGGTGTGACAAGGCAGAGTTAAGATAGTCATGCCCCACTCTTGCTTCATATATAAAAATCCCTGCTGAAAATGCCTGGAGATTCATTCCCATTGCCCCCAGGCCTCCAGTGGTTTTGGTATTTTGCTTAAGCACAGCCTCCCCACACCATCACCTCCTAACACTTGAAAATCACCATTCTGGAAGAGATGAGACTCGATGCTTCATTACTCTGGAAAAGAGGTGCTGTTTCAAAGTGGAGACTGAAGGGCTGCTTACTTCAGCAGATATTCCATTTTCTTAGATCAAACAGATTTTGGAGTCCAAAAGCAGAATGAAAAGTCTCCAAGGGTATTCTTCTTTTCTCCCTGCCCCCCTCTTTCTTTTTTTTTTTTTTCAAAGGCTCCTGTTGAGCAATAGATTTCCTGTGATTAGCTCACTTAGTGCTGATTATAGCTCACTTCCTCCCAGGGATTAGCAGAAAGCAGCTTTCTGACAAGTTTTTATTCAGATGGTGCTACCTAGCCACAGCTTCCTGCCCATCACTAACAGCCTCTTAGTTCAGCAGCTCAACAGCCTGAAATTATTTCACTGCTGCAGAAAAATTCACCAAACCAGCACATCTCAGACTGTCTTCTCCATGCAAAACAAAACAAGTCTTCTGGGATGTCTAGCTTTCCAACTTGAAGCATTTGGATCCACGAGATTTATTTAATCAGATCCAAAAAGGAGTTTTTTGGAACAGAATGAGACTACCTTCAGAGACTGAAAATACTTATCTCATCATTTCAACTGAGAAAACCGTGCAAAAAAACCCAGCAGAGGCAGACAAAGAATTGCTTTCTTGCAGACTTGGCAAAAGGAGTCCCAGATCTTCTGCCTGCCAAGAGAGGACTTGTGCAAAAGCATGGAGAGGAGTAACTGTGATAGTGGCCAGGAGGAGCCAGCTGAGGATCTGCTCCAGTTACTGGGAAAACCTGCGGTGCTTGGAGCCATCCCTCCTCTGGAAATGCAGGTACAACCCCCAGGGACAGGCTGGAACCTCTCCTTCCAGCTTTAGGGGTCTCAGAAAAGAGGATTTGGTCAATGCCAGACCACACATCCGTGAAAAACAAGTTATCTTAATTTAGCTTTTCTTTACGGGGAGCACAGAGGAACCTATGTTAATCTAAAATACTCTGAACAAGCTCAGATCCCCTAATTTACAACCACAAAGAGGTAAAACACTCACCCTTCAAATGATGCAGTTGAGAGAATAGTTGGGAAAAAAAAACAGAAATAAAAAATATCTGAGCCAAACTTTGTCATTAAGATTTACAAAGGGACACAGTAACCAAACCAACTGCCAGGAAGTTTATAAACAGGTCAGGGCCCTCCTTGCCATCTTCCCTTTACTGCTACAGGTGGCAGAGGAAACACAAAATATTCCCACTCTTAATGAAGGTGTAGGAGAACTTCTGCCTGATTTAGCAAAATCCAACACACAGAACATACCCAGCTAAATTCTTTCCAATTTGTCTTCTTCCAGCCCATTAATTTCCTAACGATTTTTGCTGAGTCACACCAATAGAAGGGAAACATAGCACAAGTAACTGCTGTTTAATTGCCAAGTGATAAAGAGATTTGGGGGAAAAAAGATGATAAAAATCAAGGTTGAGTGTAAGGAATTAAAAAAGAAAAGAAGAGAGGAAATCATCTTTAGCACAGGAGAAGGAATAGCCAAAACTGTAATAGATGTGCTTACCATGAACTGAGTTACACAAGACAAATATCCTATTTTGGGGTATTTGAAAGAGTTCCTAAGGCTTCCTAAAGGAAAATATTCTTCAAACCCACTGCCAAATGCATTACAACCTGGAGCAATTATTGACTCCATAAGGCTCTGAGCAGATGTGGAAAGTCTTGCACCGAAAATGAGCAACCAGGCTGCAAAAATGTCAGTTTTGAAATCAAAAGGGATCTCGGTTTTCTGAGGAGGATCATGAGTGAAAAAAATAAACAGGGAAAATCTGAGTAGGCCCAAACTACTGCCAAGGTGGGCAAGAGTCCTGATTAAAGCCCATTAGTAATAGCAAATTTAAGCAAATTAACAATATTTGGCTCACTGAATACTGAGACCACCTGTAAGCTGTGATTGATCTTCACTTTGTCCCTTGAACCCTGCAGAGCACTCAACACCCACCCAAGTCATCACTTCTGCTTCATGAAATAAATGTGTCTCTGCTGAGCTGTGGTGGCATTTGACCACCAGCAAACCAGGAACTTCTCTGCTTCCTCACCTCTGAAAGACCCCAAACACCACAGGTGACAGTACCAGGTGGGCCTCAGAAGTGACTTCCCATCTGCCTCGATTTCCCATTTCCCCTAAATTTGGCAAGAAAACTCATTTTAGAAGGCAAGTGGTGACAGCAGCACACCAAAACCAGCCAGAGGGATGAGCTGATGTGTTGGAGTCCAGGACATCCCTCTGGCCACCCTGGAGGGTTTGGAGACCGGACAGGGGGTCTGGGATCTGTCCAAGGGGCTCAGAGCCTCACACAGAGCCCAGGAGGAC
>VXBR01010896.1:214319-225795 GCA_013400215.1 Cisticola juncidis | reverse complement strand
AGACTGAAAACCTGATTACCTCGGGGAACAGCAACCCCGAGGAGAATCTGAGAATCTCAAAGAAAACCAACTTTGAGACTGATGGACACAAATGCCCATTCCCACCTTTCCCTGAGGCAGCCCTTGCAGGAACACAGAGGTCTAAGGAGCATGGTGGAGGAGGAATGAAATGAAAGAAATGAAATGAAATAAAATGAAGAGGGATCCAAGGGATCCATTCCCACCCTCTGCCGCAGGGCTGGGGAGTCGCCGCCTACCCAAACTGAGGCCACGCTGGGTTTTCTCCAGCCTGCAGCCAGAGTTTTCCTTCAAGGAACCATTGTGCAAAGATGCATAATGATAACACGTGCTCCAAGGTGCTTGAACCAGCCTGTTCAGAGCTGAACAAGGAAATTATCTTTCTTCTGCCTGCTGAAAATCCTGAGTCAACTCAAGGCAGACGAGGCAGCCGGCGGCGGGCGCAGCGCATGCAAATCCGTGAGTCGGGGTGTTGGTGCTTACTCATATTTCACCACCTAGCAGACACTTCTCAGCCTTTATTTTTATAGCTGAGGTTTTCTAAAGATCAAAGCAGAATAGGGAAAAGAGCAAGTATGGAAAGTTTACAAGAAAATTAAAAAAAAAAAAAAAAGAAAAAAAAAAGGTCTGCATCTCATTGTTGAGATTCTCTCTTAATTAAAGCTGACATTTACAGGCAGGGAGGGACCACACATTCCAGAGCAAAAGTTATTTGACTAAAGGTTGCCCTGCACGAGGCACCTGTGCATTTCTGTGTTAATAACAGCATTTTAACCTGGAGATTCACCATGCAACAGAGCTCTAAAAACCTCAGGCTGCTGCCAAAGGGCAGAAGGGTCACCAGTAACCCCAACACAGAATGAAAGAGCTTTGTTAAACTGTTTTTTTAACCACCAGAAATATTATTGGGCAATGGTGAGACAAGGCCATGGCTTCCACATCCAGATTTAGAGGTAACTGGAAAAAGAAGAGGTAACACAAAGTGTGTATGAGGGTGGCAAAACTGGAAAGAATCCAAGGTTAAGGGATCTGGCACTCCCTCATCACACTGGTAGAGCTGTCAAACGTCAGCTAAGGGAAAAAGGAATAACAAGGGAGAAGACAAAGGGGAAAGATGCCATGTCTCCCTCCAGAAGAGCTCTCTTTTTCACAGGCACTCAGAATAGAGCTCTTTGTTTCTCTCTAGTGGCTGCCCAAGGCTTGCTCCAAGCACAGTAACCAGGGGATAGTGGGAACTTCAGCTCAGCAGAGCAGTCCTGGGGCCAAACCCTTGATTTCTTCTTACAGGAGGGCTAACCTACCACAAAATGGGATTAAAAAAAAAAAGAAAAAAGAATTGAAAGAATTCCAGACAGTCACAGCCCCTGGGAAAGGTTCAGCAGTTTGCTGAAACCCCTGCATGATACAAGTTCAAGATGCCTCCTTTCTCATACCCACACTGGACACAAATCCAGCAGAGAGAGAGTAAAGGCTTCAAGAAATCAAATGCAGGAGCTGTAAATACCAAAAGCAATTGAGCATGGCAAAAACAACCCCCCTACCCAGAGATGGCTTTGGTGGACACAGCTCATTTCCAAAGCATATTTCAGCAGCACCACACAGAAACCAGAGACCATTTCTCCTGGGAGAGTTATATTCCATTTGTGTCACAGCTACACTGACTTCTTCAGACATGGAAACCTCTGCAGGCACTGGGCTCCTGCAGCATCCCACTTCTGCAGCAGGAAATTCACTGCTGATAGCTGGGAAAGCTGGGTTTGGAAGGGACCTTAAAGCTCATCCAGTGCCACCTCCTGCCATGGGCAGGGACACCTTCCACTGTCCCAGGCTGCTCCAAGCCCTGTCCAACCTGGCCTTGGACACTGCCAGGGATGGGCCAGCCACAGCTCCTCTGGGCACCCTGTGCCAGGGCATCCCCACCCTTCCACAGAGGATTCTTCCCAATATCCCATCTAAATCTCTCCTCTGTTATCCTAAAACCCTTCCCCACTGTACTACTGCAATCTGCCTGTGTAGAAGTCTGTCTCTGTTTTTTATAATCTCCCTTTTAGACACTGGAAGTCTTCCCTGGAGCCTTTTCTTCTCCAGGCTGGAGGCCCCCAGCTCCCCCAGTCTGTGCTCATGGCAGAGCAGCTCCAGCTCTCAGCATCTCTGCAGTCTCCTCTGGATTTACTTTAACAGGTCCATGTTTCTCCTGCTGAGGACTCCAGAGCAGGATACAACATTCCCAGTGGGATCTTTTCATTAAATGAGAAAGCAACACCCTCAGGAAGGGTCACCCCAGTATTTCCCTGCCAACAGCAGCTCAGGGTGAAACCAGTTCTTAGTAAAATATTCACAGAGCTCAGCAGTGAAACCTCACTCACACTTCTGCCACAGCATCTACATGGGTGTGTCAGGAGTCTCATCTTCATTACACCAAGGAGGGCTGAAGTTTTACACATTTTGCACATGGACACAAATACTTATTTTGTTTTTTCCTGGCATATTTATGTCTATTAGGAGAGGTGAAGTACCTAGCTGAGGTATACAAGCAATTCTGCAGCCAGTGCAGAGCAGCCCAGGCATCCCTTCCCCGTTATTTCCAGACAAAATAAACAGTACCAAAAGCACAAGGCACAGCTGCCACAAATTCAGATTATCCTGAATACTCACATACAGTTCTGAACATTACACCTGGATTCCTCAACAGAAAAACAAAATACTGTAATGATGTTTTCCTTAAAAAAAGGGAAAATGACCAAGGCAGATGTGCTCTGGAAATCACAGTTCACACTCCAGCACTCCTGTTGTGACACTGCCACAGTTTCCTTGTGTGCTCTCACAGATTTTTCTACTTTAAAATTATTTAGAAGCAACAATTCACAAAACACATAGAAGCAACATTCACTTCCAGCTTAATGCAGCAAATTTTCTGAAATTTGGGGTAATGCCTTGTATGTCTTTCAGGGAGTCAGAGCACTCATCAGACACTGGAAATAACAGTGAAAATACCAGGTTTTCAAATATTGGCTGCCAGAATGAGTTTTTAAACTAACTTTCTGATTTTTTTTTTTAATCATTCCTAGTAAAACTACCTCTCTCACTCTTCTTGCCCATAAACAGGTTTTTATTCAAAGTGCCAAAGAAAACAAACCCAAACCAACTAGAACTGGTACACAGGCTACAAATCAAAATATATTACACAGCCAGAAAAAAAGCACAAAACTATATCACAATTCAAAATATATAAATAATTCTCATGCTGATGTGGAAATTGATTTTTGCCAAGCCTACAGGGCAAGTACAGGAACCAGTAAGTAGGGGAAAAATATGGAAAAGCCTCAACAATTTTGTTAATATGACTGCCCCATACACTGCTTACAATTTGCAAATCAAATGTATGATAAAAATGCCCTAAGCACAGATATTTAAATAAATGTACAAAGCTTTAAAAGCCAGTTGTGAGTGTTTAAACAAATTGAATTTTCAAAGTGGTTTAATACATCCCACCAATATCAGTGCACTTTGAGGGAGTCACTATCCATGGCTGTTTATGCAGCAGCACCTCAGCCACAAAAACTGATTTTACAGCTGAAGAATGAAATACTTAAAATAAAAATACAAAATGAAGAACACAGTTACCAATTGAATAGACAGAAGGCTTGTGAAAACTACAACCAGGCAGGATAACCAGCACCCTGGGAATCTGAAGGGCTTCCAAAGGAAGCTGTCAAGTTAAAATAATATTGAAGCAGCTGACAAAACATAATATTGCACTTAGAAAGCTGCAAAAACCTTGAAAAAAATCTACTTCTACTGTTGTACAAATTCTGAGTTTAACACATAAGCAGAGGTAACTGTGCCTGTTCATTAAACAATGAATGACATTCCTGTAGGCAGAATTAGAATATTTCAGTGAAATATGACAGAGCAGGAGTAAAGCTCCAGAAAAAGCATTTTCAGGAGGCTCAGGCATTTACACACCTAAAGGATGCAGTTCTCAGACCTTGTTCTACCTTCTTATCTTGCCCCAATAACAGCTGTGGAATTATAAAGCAAATGAAGATGTTTGTGTTCATATCAAACAGACCCCCAAGACCTGTGTGTGACATCCACAAAACACAAATCCAGTGATGTCCTCACACACAGACACCACCCCAATTCCAAATTAAATCCATTTATTTGAATAGAAATAAGAGACAGCACTTATCTGAGGGGTCTAATTCCACTGCAAGGGATGTATGGTGATAATTATGGGAAAATATCAGACACAGCTCTGCCACCAGCTCTGCCTTCACCTCCAGCCTCCTGAGCCCTCCTCAGCACAGGAGGGTGAGGGGAGCCAGCACTGATAATCCATTCCTTAGCCAGAAAAACACAAACAGCAGCCCAAGCAAATCCTGGGCCACATCTCAGCTCCAAAATCCCATTTAACACAGTCCTCCCACTAAGCTGGTGTCCATCACAATGACAGTGCAGTCACCACATGGCCAACCCACATCACCCAGCACAATTTGATGCCTTCCAAATCTTCCTCTTTTTAATTCACAATACCAGTAAGAATGAACATAGAAACAAGGGCATAAAACACTTTTTGCTGCAACAAATGAGCATTGAGGGCTGACACTTTTTATGTTTATGAAAATCCAAAGGCATATATACTTTTAAAAAAAAAGAAATTATTCTCTTCATAAATTTTATTGAACTATGGAAGAAGGCCAAACCTTTAGAAGTGGTCAGCTTTCCAAGAGTTTTTCATCTAAAGGAAAATTTTCTCAGGTCATTTCAATTGTTAAGAAAACAGGAAGCAAATTTCAGTAAGCCATTTTAACAGAGTAAAACAGAGATAAAGATCTCTATTAAACTTGGCAGGAAAGACAGAGCCCACAGAATATCAGAATATCAGTGTGAGCAGCCCCTTGCCACCACGGGCTCATCATCCACTGTCAACCAGCTCTGCCCCACCCCTGGAATGTCCCAGGCCAGAATGGACAGGGCTTGGAGCCACCTGGGACAGTGGGAGGTGTCCCTGCCCGTGGCAGGGGGTGACACTGGAGGGGCTTTAAGGTCCCTTCCCACCCCAACCATCCTGGGATTCTACAGCCAGGTATGTGTGAGAGCAGAGCACTGAGTGAGAAACCAAAAGAAAGCACTGATGGCATCATCTCATTTAGGAAATTAAAAATGTGACCAAGAGAAAGGGACAATAAAGACCTCAAGTGCTGAGGATTATTGACAAATTATTTGACAAAACCTTTCAGGGTTGGGCAGCAAAAGCTGCTTCAGGAGCACAGGACACAAAGTCACTTGGACATCTTGTTCAGCAGAGCAGCGTGCAATAAAAATCACTTCTACTTCAAATCCTGACCAAGAGCCTTGAAATAAAGATTTCCCCAGCTCAGATGTGTTTAAATTTAGACAGCTGGCATCTCACTCTGGTCCATGGAATTTGGAAGTGCTGAGGAAGTAAAGTTCATCCACCATCACTCTCTTAGCCAAGCACGAGTGGACAAAAAGGAGCTGCCAAGGCTCCTCAATCCCAGAGCAAGAAAGATCTCCAAGGAATCCTGCCCAAAGTGTTACAAGGTAAAAACTCAGTGCCAACCATGTGTCTGGCCAGTATCTCTTTGCAGCAATGAGGGAATGAAAAAAAAAGTCATTTAAATCCTGATGGTGTTTGTAAAAATTTTGTTTTGCAGGAGTAACAGTCATCACTACCACGAATTAAACCGAATTAAAAATCATTTCATCTCAGTATTTTCACTTATCCTTCATTCTTTCAGTTTGTTCCCTAAGCCTTCTAATTTTTTTAAGACACTAAAACTTTATTAAATGAGATGCTCCAAGTTCTAGTCAGATTGATGTGGATGTATAGATTCACCAGAAGCTTCAACTTCCTCCACAGCAAAACTCATCCAGGTTTACCAAGACTGAGTACATTTCCTTGTGCTGCAAAAAGATTTTCCAAGCCAAGGAGAATGAGAATTATGCCTCTCAGAAGTAAAATATTTTACAATGCAATAATTGCTAATGAACAAGGAAATAAAAGACATCACAACCACACATTAAAACACAAAGCCCTGCTTGCAAAGAAACCACCCAAACCAGGTCTACTGAATTATCCTGAATTTTTATTTTTCATTTCCAGCAGCTACCTGGGAAAATAATCAGCATCTAAAAATCTTGACACCAATTCCCTCTTAAAAAAAATACATATATATATATAAAATCCCTGTAAATAGGCTCAAAAGGGCTGAAAAAAAAGCACCAGTCACAAAAGCAATAAGTTCTCAGCCAACACATACTTTGGTTACTGTGAAATATCCTCATCCCAAAAATCAGGAGGAGGTACTTGCCTGAACTTCCTGGCTGCAGCAGTCAAGGCTCTCTTTACACAAAGAATTACTTCCTAAGCTTGGGCACTGGTATCAAAGGGCCTTAGCACGTTGGCATCAGATTAAAATTAACTGTTCTTGTTGCTAAACAGCTTTGAAAATCCCAGACTTCACTCTTCTCTTTGCTTTTTCCACTAAGGAGTGGAAGCAGAAAATATTTCAGGCTTAGTGGTAATGCCCCAGCTCTGACAAATCAAAGATTTCACATAATTTATTTTATAGTAATGACAGCTAGCATTTCACACACTGAAAATAAAAGGCTGTTTCAAAGCCAAAAAATCCTTTAACAACATTAGAGACCTATTTGCTCTGCCACAGAAAACGATGGCAGTGTTTTGTGAGATCTTATTCAGTTTTGTGCTTGACCTGAAGCAAGCACATGAAAATACAGGAGGAGAGGAAAGCCAGAGACACTCCCAGGTTGTTCCAAACCATCAGTGTCAGATCACTCAGCAGCATCCCCAGGCCAGGTTTAACATCAGGGATTCCTTTTCCAGCAGTCAATTCCCTGTTGGGAATCCCCACATTCACTGGAATAACTGGTTTGGGGCCAGGGGAGGGCAAATCCCAGACTGTGCCTGGTGCCACCTGCCCAGGTGGCCCCAAGTGACAACCTCATGGTCACGTATTTCTGTCCAAATTAATGCCAGCAGGTGGATTTAATGTGCTGGTAAAATCCCAAGCATTCAGCTTATTTAACACAAGCATAAAATACCAAGTTCACCTTTTCAGTAATGGTTTTGAATTTTAAAAGTTGCTCACTTTCAAACATTAACGTAAGCTACTAAACATTGGTTATTTTTCACTGTAAAGCAGAATAATTCACATGCTGAAGCCCCTGCCAAGGAGATATTTCCACAAGAATCTGCCCAGCCAGGTCCTGCCTGGAGCCCAAATCCCCAGATCCCTTTAAACAGCTTTTTGCTGTAGACAGGCTTAGGGGAAAGACACTGTCATTCTTCCAGGTTCTCACTTTACTGGAGACCTTTTCAAAAGGAAATGGGTTAAATATTCAAAGGTGACTTTAAAAAGCATCTTCCAGAGCAGCTTTTTCTGGCTCTTGTCCAGGAGATACCTCTGGTAGCTAAAGCAGCTCCTAAATGACTATAAATGAAAAACTAATGCAATGTGGAGCAGAAAACATCCCATTTCTAAGATAAACTACTGATAACTCTAATTTCACTCGTTAAAGAAGCTGTGGGAAGCTGACAGTGGGCACACACTGAGTCAAACATCCAGCACCTAAACAGGAAGCAGAAAACTTTTGGGAGGGGGGGAAAAAGTAGAAGTTGAACTGGAAAAGCTTTTCAGTGTATTTCCATTCCTTACTACACCTGCCAGCTGCCCTCACCCTGGTTCACATGATTTTAATCCCTCTCTTAACACTGAACATTACTTAAATCACACTCACCACTGCCCCAATGTGCTGGCTCCTTCCTACAGCTGCTTCTGTGTTAAATCAAACTACAGAATTAAAAATAATTAAACCTGTCTTATCACAGTAACTCCTTTAAGGATATAAAACAACTTTTGCTAATTAGCTGAGAGAACAACCCCGACCTAAGACTCAAATATCACTCAGCTTTGGGCTACACCAACACCAGTGCAGGGCTCAGATCTTTAGGGAAACAATAACCTGTTAATTATACAATTACATAGTATATAATATATATACTATATATACCCCCAGTGTTTCCATGAATATTAAAAATACTGTATTTCCCTAGTAAAATGTATCAATTCAAACAATTTTATGCACTAATACATCATTAGCAGCTGAAGTAAAGATTTTTTAAAAGCATTTTCAAATTCACAAACAGAAATTAGACATATCCATCTGAGAATTTTAAAATTCACTTGTTTTGCCTGAAGGGGAAGAGTTGCCTCACCAATTTTTGGTGCATTTCAGTATACTGTAACCTTTAGAGAGCATGAGGATGAATTCACAGTGTATCTAACCTAAATTTATCTCAACAGAAAAACTGAAACTCAGTTTTAAGTCATCTTCTTAACACCTACATCCCTGCCTGCCAGGTGAGACATTTTCAAAGCCTAGTTAATCCCCATTTCCAGCTGAGAAAACAGAAAGAAGCTGAGAAAACATTAGGAATGATCCCCTTAAAAAAAACAGCAAGTCAGGTAGAGAGGACCAACACCAGCATTTCCAGCTCTCAGTGACACACACTGCTCACTACATCAGCCAAAATATAAACAATAAAGTGTGTATTTTCCCTTGGAAGGAAACTAACAGTTTCAGGTGAAGTTTTAGGCTCTGAGTTCTCACAAGTTCAACAGTGAAGTGAGGCTGGAGCTAAAGCTGAGCTCCATTTGCACTTCATACCTGGTGGGTCACTAGGAGATCTCACCTGAAAGCATCTCCTGCCTCTTACCACCTGCATTTAAATGCAAATAAAAGCTTTCAAAAGCTTTACCAAGCTCAAGACACAAGAAGGCACAGCCAGATAAGGATCCTGAGGCCTCCAGGGAACGCTGCAGTGTTTCCTTGCTAAAATGAACCAGTGCCCTGCCCAAGGCTTTCCCGTCCTTTGCCCCCAGGTGAGCGCTCTGGACTCTTCCCCACCCACTCCTGAGGGCTGGCAGGAGATGCTGCCTCCTCCACGGTGCCTTCCTGGTCAAAGCGCCCTTGCCAAGAGGCAGAACCAATCCAGCTGGGATTAACTGGACTTTCTCCTTCCTTGGAGCCAGCCTGGCAGCCCAGCCTGGCACTCAGCTGCCCGCTTATCTCTGCCAAGGCAAGCGCGACCTCCCCGTTCCAAGGCACCTGCCCGGTTCAGTGCCTGGCACTGCCGCAGGTACAAACCCTCTCGGGAGGACACCGTGCCCTCCAGACACCTTATTCAGGTTTAGGAGGGAGGTGCCAGCATGGAAACTGAAAACGGAGCGTGGGACAGCCTTGCCGTCCCTAGGAAAGGAAGGGAAAGCTCCACGAACCCCTCACACTTCTGCCTTTCCCAGCAGCGATGGGATGAACGCGATCCGCGGTGCCCGGCTGCCCCTCGTTCCCTGCCCATCACCGCGCTCTGTTCCACCTCCCCAGGGATGCCCGGAGGCTCGGACCCCTCCCAGAGCCTGTCCCGGGCTGGGAGCAGCCCCGGAGCCCTGCTGGTCCTGTCCCTGTCGCTGTCTGCAGAACAAAGAGCTGCTTCACACACACGGCAGGAACTGCGTGTGCTGCGAGGAACCAGAAAACACTGGCACCAACCTCAGGGCACACAGACCTCCCCGTGCACAAAACAGACAGAAAAACCCAAACAAAACCAGCCCAGCACAGATGGGAGTGCTCTGAAGCATCGTACTAATAACACACGGACCTAGACTGGCGTCCCTACAGCTTCTCTTGTCACAAGAGCAAAACTTGCAGCATCAACCAACACCCTCAAGTCTGAAGTTCTTTTGAAACCAAAGGTGCTTGAATAATTTCCCCCTTTAAACACAATCAAAACGTTGACCAACAACAACACAAGCACACCTGGGATTTTAAAAGGGTGTTAATTGAAAATGTGCCCAAGACTGGAGCTCCCTTTTGTGGTTGAAGCATCCACCCACCTACCCCTGCATCAGCCCAGAGAGGGAGCCCGAGCAGGTGCCTTGGGGAATAAAATCCCACTGTTGGCCAAAGCTGTATCCCAGCACAGACTTCATCCCAGTATATCAGCCTCTGACCAGCAGAGCACAAGCCTCAGACGCACTGAAAACGATGTACAGTGATAAAAAGTGCCAAATACACAGACAGAGCCAATATTCCACAGTTAACAGCCTGATACTTTTGTTTTAACAACCACCTCTGTATAAAGATGAGCCAAATTCCATACACAGCTTAGCAGAGAAAATCCAAGTTACTCCCCCTCAAGCATTTCTGTTCTGGCCTCCAGAACTGCAATATCCAACCAGTGAACTTTAGAGTGAGGTTTTTCCTGCCTCTAAAATACATTACCCAGGGCATTTTTTAAGTTTTCCTACTATCTCAAAAGATTCTACTCAAAAAATCGTAAAATAAAGACTTTGTATTTTTGTATTTCTACTTTCCTATTTTATTTCAGTTTGTAATGACCAAACACTTCCCTGGTAACATATGCTTTAACCTCCACAATATCCCTGTAAGTTTAATTACTTTAGTCTCTAAAATGAACAAAGTTTAATTACTTTAGTCTCTAAAATGAACAAAGTTTAATTACTTTAGTCTCTAAAATGAACGAACTGAAGCACAAAGTAGCTAATCCCTGGTTTTTTAGGGAGATACCACCCCAGGATTTATGTTATGAGGACACTCCAACTGCAAAGCAAACCCCAGACTCTCTAGACTGGGCACTGCTTTTTGAAGTATGGGAAAAAAAAAAAGGCAAACCCAGAGAAAGCCAGAAATGATAAAAAATTCACAGTATATCATGTTTGAATTGCACCTAACACTGCTATTACTGCACAACTTCCAAAGCCATGTTTATATTATATATCCAGACACCAGTGGCCGTAGGGCAGCCTGTGAACTGTTTTATTTTGGCTACAGCAGAGCACAGCCTTGCTCCTCGAAAGCAGCTGGTGAACTCTCTGCTCCCAAACCAGCCTTTGGGCACTTGCCACATGGACCAGGCTACATCCAGCTTTGCTCTCCTCACTGCCCACTGCCATTAACCTACTAAGAGGACATTTAGATCAGATAGAAGCAAGAATTTGTTCTCTGTGAAGGTGCTGAGGCCCTGGCACAGGGTGCCCAGAGGAGCTGTGGCTGTCCCTGGATCCCTGGCAGTGTCCAAGGCCAGGCTGGACAGGGCTGGGAGCAGCCTGGGACAGTGGGAGGTGTCCCTGCCATGGCAGGGGTGGCACTGATGGACTTTAAAGTCCCTTCCAACCCCAACCATCCCGCATTTGATTCTCACCCCTCCTGCTAGGGTTTGACGGGATAAACACACAAAGCAGCCACAGAAGGAAGGCAGAAACACAGGGAGCTGTAAAAGCTCGGGGCCCGCGTAGCAGCAGCTTTGCACAGGGACGGAAAGCGAGGGCCCGCGAACACCGGGGCCAGCGGGGCTCTGACAGCCGCAGAACTGTGAACTGCGGCTCTC
>VXBR01010896.1:180246-213806 GCA_013400215.1 Cisticola juncidis | reverse complement strand
TAGATGCACATAAACTGTATTTATATGACGTTTTATAATAAATTGTATATATCTCATATATATTATGTGTGATATTATAGTATATATTGTATTTATAAAATACATATATGTAATGTATATATTATATATACTATAGGATATCTCTATCTATAATGAATGTTATGCATAATATATTATCTACAATAAATGTAATATTTATTATATAGTACATATAAAATATATTACATTTATATACATATAAAATATATTATATAAATAGCATTTATGCTATCGTTTGTAATATATCATATTTTATTATATATGTTATATATGAAAATATACATGTATAACATTTCTCTTTTTCTAGGCTGTTTGGATTTCTTATTTTTCTCTGGCTGTGGACAAAAACCAGCTGCAGGGGGTAAAGTCGACCACCCTAAAGAATCCATCATCAAATCCAGCATCCATCTAAACTGGCTCTGGCTGTCCTCCACCCTTGCTTCTGTCTTCTGGTGCTTAAATTAGAGTTTATTTCCTCACTACTTTCTTTTGTGAGGAGAACCGGTGTGACCCACATGGGGATTTCCTGCTGTGTCTGAGCGTCTCCTCCAGGTCTGTCCTGGCTCAAGGAGCTGAACCCTGCCCTTCCCCAGGGCTGCGGAGGTATCAGGGCACCACGGGGTTCATGGAATCCGGGGTTATCCTGGTTTGGGGATCTTACAGCTCATCCTGTCCCACCCCTGCCATGGGCAGGGACACTTCCACCAGTCCAGGCTGCTCCAAGCCCTGTCCAGCCTGGCTTTGGACACTTCCAGGGATGGGGCAGCCACAGCTTCCCATGGCAGCCTGTCCGTGTTCTCCTCTGTGCTGGGCTCTCTCCTCCCTGTGCACTGCAAGGGGCTCATTTTGTATCTTCTGTATGGATACAGCTGGGAACAAACTAACAAACTAATCCTAACCCTCTCCCACCAACCTTTGGGGTTCTCAGAGCCCCCCTGGCACAGGGGTCAAATCACGGGTGACAGCAGAGGGACACAGAGCAGCTCCCTGTGCTGCCACTTCCAGTACAAACACAGCTGGGAAAGCAGCCTGTGTGCCCTCAAGGCTTCTCCCCCAAAATTCCTGTGATCCACTTCATCTTCCATAGGATTTCTCCAAGCTGCCCTAGGGGCTGGATCTCAGCTCCTCTGTCCACCCAGGTTTGAAGCAACATCTGATTTTCCTTAGGGAAGGAGCAGGACACAAAGCAGGCAGCTCCTCTTCCCCAGCTCCTGGGAAAGGATCCATGGACACCTCAATCCTCCGTGCAGGTCCAGGCACATCTGAATTTCCAGCTTGTGGGTTCCATCCAACCCCTGCTGGCTGTCTACTCCCTCATTCTCCACAGAATTTCTGCAGAGCCACAGAGCATTTGTCCCTGCAGACGTGCCCATTTTCCAGGAACAGCATTCCCAAGTGATCCCGCCACGGTGCTGAGGTGGCTCCGCTCTGACCTCCTGAGGGCACAGCCGTCCTTTCACTTCTTCCCATGTTTGCTGCTTTCCCTTTCTGACTCAGCTCAGCCAGTAATTCACCTCTGCAACACCCCTGGAGGAGCCACAGCAGGTTTGTGGCTTCATCCTTCCCTCGGCTTTGCTCCCCATCCCTCCTCACCTCTCCGTGCTGCCCCAGACCCCCAGCTCCAGCTCCATTTGCAGAATCCTGACTCCCCTCCCACCCTTCTGTCTCCCTCCCCAGCTTTTTAAATAAACTAGGAGGGGGTGTTGTGTATTTTTTTAATACCCATTTCTTTGTGGTTCAGAAAGCCTTAATTCCCAACACAGCCTTTAATACCCCATCCCCTTTTCTCTCCTTGCCCTGATTCAGTCCTTACACATGTTAAGGATGGGGATGATCATGTCCAACCCTTGTGGAGGTTTTTTTTTTGCCAAGAACTCCTGAACACCTCATTCCTGCCTCCAAAACTGCCAGAATTTTTGCACAGGCCTTACAGCTCCCCCTGTTATCTGTGATCCCTCTGGGGCTGGCACTTGAATCCTCCTGCATGGCACAACTGCTGAATTCTGTGCTGCCTTAGTGACAGCAGTTTCTGCTCTCAGAGAGGGATTCACTGGCAAATTCCTTTGTAATTAACACTGCTATGGTTATCAGACTTATTTACAGCTTGCAAGGAAAAATGTTTTTGCTATCTTTATAATATAAGTGTCGTGGATTTAAAACCAGCAAATATTTGCCACAACAAAAACCACCCCTTGTGCACCTCTGCCATTCCTCTCATCTTTTGCATTAATCAGAATCAATTACTTAGGTTCAGTTTAAAAGGTGATTGGTGGCAAACTTGATATATAGTTTATTTTTCCACCTGCAATATTTTTTTCTGGTTTGTTCAGAGGACATTCCCATTCCCTTTCCCTAGGTTTTGTCAGGGAGATCGATTTAGCTGAGGGATTCAAGCTGTGATTTTTAACTGGTGTTAAAAACCAGGCAATGGATTCCTGTCACACAGCTCTGGCAATCTGGGATGCTGCCATTCCAAGGGTCAGGGTACAACACAGAATAACCTACATAAGGCAGAGCACAGGAACAAACCCAGCTCTGGGAATTAAACATCCCACTTGGAGACAAGTGATACAGTGCTGGTGTCAGTGCTGACAGGGCTGAACAGCCCAAATGTCTCCTTGTTCCCAATCTGCCTTGGAAATAGTCACAAGGAATTCACTCTGTTGAATTCCAGCAGGAGAAAGATGCCCAAGGGACCCTGAGGCTACAGCTGGACATCGATGAAAGGCTGCACACCGAGGCCATGAAAGGAATTTTCATTCACACACTCACCAGATTGCTTGCTTTGACTCATTTACTCGAAGTTTATCGGGAATAAAATCTATTTTCTCCACACGGGGGTTGCCGTGGGCTCCCAGTGCCACCTACTGACCACTGGAGACAGCACCCGAGCACTCCAGAGACTCTCGGCTTTTCCATTAGGTAATTTCCTCTCCGTTTCCTTCTGTTTATCAGCTGTCCTGGAGACGGAATGTAGATCTTCTAAATATTTGCTTCTAGTCACTATCCTGTCCCTCACTTTCATCTTCCAAGGATCTCTTTCCACTCGTGAAATAGAGTGAAATTTCTTAAAAATTTTCTAAACTCTTTCAATTCTGACCAATTGTTCAGCCTGGAGAAAAGGAGGCTCAGGAGAACCTCTCTCTCCACAACTCCCTGGCAGGAGGTGAAGCCAGGTGAGGGTCAGGCTCTTCTCCCAGGAGACAAGGGACAGGATAGGAGCCTCAGGCTGTGGCAGGGAGGTTCAGGTTGGATACTGGGAAAGTTTCCTGTTGGGAAGGGCTGCCCAGCCCTGGCACAGCTGCCAGGGCAGTGCTGGAGTCCCCATCCCTGGAAGGATTTCACAATGTGTGGATGTGGCACTTGGGGACACGGATTAGGAGTGGCTTTGGCAGTGCTGGGGGAATGGTTGGACGGATCTTAGAGGGATTTTCCAACCTTAATGACTCTGTGATTCTAATTTGGCCAAGAGCAGCCAATCCCTCACAGTTATTAGGATGGGAGAGATTATTGATGTGTCCCAGGTAGGCAAAGAATGTCTCTTCACAAATTCATACACAACCCATCTACATGACAAGCTTAAAATTCAGAAATTTTAATGACTTGATAATGTTTTCATACCCTTAATAACCAATCCCTGAGTCAAGAAATACAAACACCTCTGCAAGAGGCAGCACTGCATTGGAAGCAGGCTCTGGACCAGGAGGAGGGAACAGGAGCCCCAGATCCACCCCTGACTGCTGCCTCAGCAGTGCTTTCAGCTTTTTGAAGCTTTTTCCTGCTCTCCATCTGCTTTGGATATTGGCAACACACCCAAAATGTCTTCTGGGCTGTGGAAGGCATTTGTAAGCAGTATGAGCCAAAGGAACTCTAATCCATTATGGGACCCCTGCAACCCCTAAGATATAAATAACAGCAGAGCAGCTTTCAATCAGGAATCCAGTGTAAGATCCAGTCAGTTCTGCTGGCTGGAGGTCAGACATTCCCTGTTTCCCCAGGTCACTGTGGGAAGTGTCCATACTTGCAGGCAGCAGCGAGGATCAGGCCAGAGCAGAGCCCTGTGGTGAGCAGGGTCAGGGCACACACCAGGGAGCTGTGCTCCCTGAGCCCCACAGGAACCCTCAGCAGCGATTCCTTGGACACCTACAGAGAAAAATAAATACAAAACATGCATTTGACCAGCTGGTTCTTTTCTGACTGCAACCAAGAGGATTAGGAACCAGACCCTGACTTAATTAGCCCTTGGCTAAAGCTTCTTCTGAGATTCAGTATCAGAACCAGGATGGGAAACCCCCTTTAATTCACAGCCACTGCTCAGGAAATGGATCTGCTGCCATCTGTGTCCCTGGATCTTTGCTCCAGCCACCAAGGGTGTGTATGGAGCTGCTCTCCCAAGGTGAGCTCAGATCACTAAGGAGACAGATTTCTCCAAAGTGAACAACCATTTGTTTTTTCATGTATACAGGAAGCTGCCAAATATTTATGGACAAGAGCTACAGATGTCCTAGCAGCCTATAAGCTTCCTATATTTAAGATACCTAGCAGGTATCTTAAATATAGGAAGGGACATGTGTTATAACAACAACTGATTTTATTATATCAGTGAGTCTAATTTCTGAATCCCTACTACTGTGGCACTTTTGAGCATCAAGGGCAGTTGTTAACCACACTAAAGATCCAACTTTCCTTGGTTTTGAACACAATTAAGAAACTTCATCTTTTCCTAAACACTTACTCAACACAGCCATTTTTTAGGATGCTACTCCTCAAATCTTTGCAGTTTTACCCTTACTTTAGTTAGATCATCATCTTCCACATTGCTGTTCCTCTGAAGCAGCAACATTGTAAAGACTTTTCTTAATTTGACCAGTGCTAATTATATCCTAGGATTCCAAGTAAACTAGTAAGGGGAAAAAAGGTCAGGAGAGCAGACATGCTGAAGAGCCAGAAGAGCACAGAATCACTGTAAAGGGTAGGATGACCCCCACTAAAAGCCAGTCAGAAAGGAAGAAAGGAGCCTGACAAAGGGGGAACCACCCAGGCAGTCTTTCAATGATTAATTCCTGTGCTATGAAAAGTGTTAATCACAGAAATAAGGCAGCAGTTGTTAAAAAGAACCAAAAGGAGAACTCACAGGTCTGTGCTTTGTGCTGTGCCACTGACAGGGGCTGGTGTTGTCAGAGGAGCAGGCAGCATTCACTTCAGCAGGTTCCCAGCACTCTGCAGATGGGTGAGGGTGACCTAGGGAAGGCATTCCTGCATCACCAGGAGCCAGGCAGGATTAGCAATCTGGCCTGCAGGTTTTTTTCCAAATAAGGGATCTTTTACCCCTCAACAGCTCGACAGAATCTGTTCCCTGGGAGCCAAGCAGCAAAAACACCTCTGCATGGTCAACGTGACACTGGGCAGTCCTTGCTGTGAACTTCACAACCACAACAGGTACCCAAGAAAGAATCTCACCTGTCTTGGTCCTTCTGTCCTTAACAGGACAAAGAATTCCTGGTTAGCCTGCAGACCCCTGAATGCCATGTAGGTAGAATTTTCCCAAAAATAAGTAAGGCCCCAAAATAAGTAAGGCCATTTCTCGGCCTCCTGTCAGCACATAAAATACCTTCCTTGCAATACTTTAAATCCTTTCCCATTAATCATTAATAATAAATGTTTTCCTGCTCATAACTAGTAAAGGTGGCAGAAACCCAGGAAGATTTAACAACCCTTTATTAAATGACCGGGTAGTCCTGCATATCCCTATGCTTATCCCAGAAAATCATTGCTCAAATAATGCACAAGTAAAGAAAAAGGAATTGAAAATCATTAGTGTGCTTGACTTGGCAGGAATAATTTCGTGAAAGAACACAAAATTTGTAATAAAAATACAGGATTTCATTGTTCACATAACTTGAAATTGTAGTGGATATCAGGTTCTTGTTTCATCAGCGTTTGAGACTCCAACCATTCCAAGCTTCAGGCACAGCTTCCTACATTCCCCCTTTATATAAAGGGAATGCAGCAACAGTGTTAGAAGCCATCTGAACTGATGGCTTCTTTGACTATTTTCCTTACTTTGATTACTCTAAATAGGTGACAGTGGCTACTGGACACACCCTGCACAGCTCCAGCTGCCAAGGGAAAAGCAGGAGGGGCTTTGGCAAACCATGGGATCGTGACAAACACGGATCATGACAAATGCCACGTCTCCAGCTGGAAGAGCCCAAGCAGCACAGGGGTACAGTGGCAGCAGCACAGCACAGAGAAGTCTCTGACAAGGCCCTGCCTTTGGCCAGGCAGCAGCACTGGTGAGGAAGACAAGGAGCTCTTTATCAGGGCCATGCCTGCTGCTTTGTGTTTGAGCTCTTTATCAGGGCCATGCCTGCTGCTTTGTGTTCATGCAACTACCACAGCTCCATCTCAGACAGAACCAGATCCCAGGCTCGGGGCTGCCCAAGGGCATCCCTGAGGGTCTCACCGTGGCAGCAGCAGAGCAGCACCTCTGGGCTCTCCAGGGCCACCAAGGCGTGCTGTGTCCCCTCTGCTGGCCGGTGGTACCGCGCGTGCACAGGCACGGCGGCACGGAAACAGCGGGGACAGCGCGGGTCCGGCCCCAGGAACAGCAGCAGCACAGCAGCCCTGGCCAGGTACTCAGGAGCCTCCACGTCAATGGCATCAGGGAACAGCACTGCCTGCAGGCAGGAGAGATACAGGTGTGGCTGTGGTGGAAATCCAGAACCATTTCCCTCATTCTAGCACCGAGTTTGGTTTTGTGGTCGGGATGATAAAGTCAGGAATTCCAGCCTTAAGCTGTTCCAAAATAGCTTTTCAAGATTCTTCAGTGAGTCCCACATGTTAAAAATTCACAGTGTCACTGTGCCTACAGCCAAACCTGTGAGGTGTCAGCTCAAGGATGTGTGTCAGCAAGGGCAGGAGCTGCCCACAGCCTTTGCACCCACGTTTTAGACAAATTAAGCACCTAAACCTTTGCACATCTGTCTAATGTGAAGCAAAATGTGAAGCAAAGACTGGAAAGTGGCACTGAAAGCTGGGATGATAATGAAGCTGAGAAGCTGCTCAGTCCACAGTCTCAGCCACCTGTCAGCACATAAAATACCTTCCTTGCAATACTTTAAATCCTTTCCCATTAATCATTAATAATAAATGTTTTCCTGCTCATAACTAGTAAAGGTGGCAGAAACCCAGGAAGATTTAACAGCCCTAAGTCACAAGAGCATGTGACCTAGAGCTCACCATCTCTTTGAGGGTTTCCCTTCCACCTTCTGAACCTGAGGTCCTTTTCCCACAGCTGCTCAGCTGGGGCTGAGAGAGGAGCAGCAGCTCCTTGGTCCCTCACCTGTGTGTGAGTGTCAGCAGCACAGGGCCAGGGACTGAGCTGAGTTACAGAGACACCAGGAAGATGACATTGTTTGGCACCTCCTTCCAGGAATTAATCACCTGGGTTCCATGAACCAGATAATGAGCAGACATTACAACTCCCTGAGTCCTTACCTGACTCACTCAGATCTCCTGGTGCTGGGGAGCTCAAACTCCATTACCTTTGTCAGGTTGTGCTGCTGCAGTGTTGCCAGCTCGTAGGGATCCACGTAGATTCCCGGAGGGAGACGCACTTGAGCTGCCACTGCACATCCTCCTGCATCCTCCCCGAGCTCCACCTTCACCAGCAGATCCCTTCAGACAGCAACAGCAGCAAAAAATTCACACCCACACTTCAAAAATCAGCACAAGACACCCGAGAGACCTTTCCCAGATGAGATGAGGCAGCTCTCACACTGTGTGCAACCAGTTTTGATCACACCACACCCACATCCACGGCCAAATCGAAGTTTCACTTCTTTGTTAATGTCTCAGAACCACCAGTGGCCTCCACAAAAGTTCCAGAAAGGGGCCTCCTATTTTCCCTCCACTACAGTTTGTTAATCCCTTGATCCTGTTAATACATTCCTGACACATGCCCAGGGATCACGGCCCAGGGAATTGATACAACTGCACAGGAAAAGAAAAGAAGCTCCTTCCACCAGAAAACCCCGTGGCACACTATGCTGATGGGGGCAGGGTGAGGACTGACCTGTGAAATCCCTCTTTCAGCAGCTCCTGGGTGACAGTGGTGTCCCGACAGGCTGCCTGCACATCTGAGGTGACACAGAGCCCACAGTGTAACAGCACAGTGACCACAGGGGCTGGACACCAACCCGTGAGGTTTTACAGCCCATGAACGCCCCATCTGCAAACCCTCTCCCAGAAGAAGGGAAGCGGTATCTGACTGTGGTCAAAGAGCAGAAGGGGTTCCTTGGAGCACCAAATCCAGAGCCACAGGATGGTTTGGGTTGGAAAAGACCTTAAAGCCCGTCTTGTTCCACCGCTCTGCTTTGGGCAGGGACACCCTCCCCGAGCCCAGGGTGCTCCAGGTCTGTCCTCGAACACTTCCAGCCACGGCTTCTCTGGGCGATCTGTGCCTCCCCACCCTCACAGGGAACAATTCTGTCCCAATTTCCCACCTAACCCTGCCCTCTGGCAGTGTGCAGCCATTCCCCGTGTCCTGTCCCTCCCTCCCTTGTCCCCAGTCCCTCTCCAGCTCTCCTGGAGCCCCTGTAGGCCCTGGAAGGGGCTCTGAGCTCTCCCTGAATCCTTCTCTTCTCCAGGTGAACCCCCCCAGCTCTCCCAGCCCGTCTCCGGAGCAGAAGGCCGGGCCCTGCCATCCTCTCCCGGCGCGGTTCCCGCGGGCACTCACGGAGGGCGCAGANGCTGAAGGGCCCGGAGCATCTCCGTGCCCAGGAAGGGCTGGGGGAGCTGGGGCTGCTCAGCCTCCAGAGGAGCCCCAGCTGAGAGGGGCTCAGCCCTGGGGGTCCCTGTGTGCAGGGAGGGCTCTCAGCAGGGCCAGGCTCTGCTCTGGGACCCAGCAATGGCACCACAGAATGGGCAGGAACTGACCCCAGGGAGTTCCACCTGCACAGGAGGAAGAACTTTCCTGGGCAGTGCCTGAGCCCTGAACAGATCCCAGGGAGGCTGTGGAGTCTCCCTCACCGGAGATGTCCCAGAGCTGTGTGGACACAATCTGTGCCCTGTGCCCTGGGATGGCCCTGCTGGAGCAGAGGGACCCACTGTGGTCCCTTCCAGCCTGGTCCACTCTGGGAGAAGCAGGAGGGACCCACCCGGCCCTGCCTCGCTTCCCTTCCTGCTCAGAGTTGGGACCCCCCGGGCCTCTCCAGCGGCAGGAAAGCGGCTCTGGACGGCGCCGGGCGCTGGCACAGCCCGAAACCACACCCGGCCGTGCTGCCGGAGCGCTGGAGCAGCGAAGGGCTCGGGCCGGGTTACCGGGAGATCCAAGCGCTCTGTCCCGCACACATCCGAAGAGCTGCTCACGTTTGTGTTTCTCATCTTCGTAGAATCCCGGAATGGTTTGGGTTGGAGCGACCTTAAAGTTTCTCTCGTGCCACCCTCTGCCATGGACAGGGACCTGCCACTACACCATGTTCCTCCAAATCCCGTCCTGGCACTGGAAATTTTCACTATTGAGGACATTGCTGCATGTTTGAACTCTTCCTTAAGTGATTTTTTACAAAGGAGAAAGTGTTTCCAGTTCTGCCTCAAATTATCTTCTCAACATCAATGTGATTTTTCTTGATGTGGAAAAAAACATTCATTTTTTGGGGTAAAAGATATTAATTACTTTGCCTTACTGCAGTCTGTAGGGTAGTTGGAGATCACCTTCACATTTGACATATTTTCACTCATTTAAAACTAAAATAAAAGTACCCCCTGCACTCAGTGCTGTCTGCTGAGCTGGTAAACAGGATCTGCAGCAGGCTGGGATTTTTAAGTCCCCTCTAATTTAATTTCATAAATCATTTTCTCTGGGCTCTGAGGCCCCTTCTGGCCCAGACCACTCTGTGATTGTGTGGCTACTCCTAACAAAAAGATCAGCACTGAGACATTTTCCCTCTTGCTTCCCTTTTCCCGTTTTCCAGGGAGCGTTGCTGGGGGCTCAGATGGAGCCAGTGCCACGATGACGTTCATCCCACAGAAATGTGGGATCTGCTTCCAGCCCCCTTCCATCATCCTCATCTACAGGGACAGCAGCCAGGACAAGACCCGCCAGCGCATCATGCCCGTCAGGAATTTCTCCAGGTTCTCAGGTGAGGGGCCCTCGTTCCTGTCTGGCCACCCCCAGAGACGTGGGGAGGAACCCACTGTAGCAGCACTGTTGGTAACCACTGAGTGCCTGTTGGAGTCTGGAACATCCCTCTGGCCACCCTGGAGGGTTTGGAGACCGGACAGGGGGTCTGGGATCTGTCCAAGGGGCTCAGAGCCTCACACAGAGCCCAGGAGGACACTGCCTCTGATCCCTGCCATGGCAGTGAATGCCCACAGTGTATGAAGAATCACAAGCTGAGAGAATTCAAAATAAGTAGTATTTAGTTTATCATAGAATGTAAATGTAGAATCCAGGATTTTTAGTATATGGGATTGAAGAGACAAGATGGAGGAATTGGGGAGTGGCCCCTGTGCTCCTTGTTCTTGCTCTTGTCCCCCATCTTTTGCTGAGTTGGATCTCAAAGATTGGTTTAGAGTAGAAATGCCATGTTAGCATAGGTAGTGGGCATTGGTAAAATTCTGTAAATAAAAAGTGCATTTTGGACGGTGGTTGGGTCAGGGGTGCTGTACATGAGGTGTGGGGCTCTCTGAGCCGCCCAGTCCTGCTCTGCTGGGGATGCCCTGCAGAGCTGAGACAGAACTGAGATAATGCCCCTGCCAGGGAGGCCTGGCAGAGCTGAGACAGAACTGAGATAATGCCCCTGCCAGGGAGGCCTGGCAGAGCTGAGACAGAACTGAGATAATGCCCCTGCCAGGGAGGCCTGGCAGAGCTGAGACAGAACTGAGATAATGCCCCTGCCAGGGAGGCCTGGCAGAGCTGAGACAGAACTGAGATAATGCCCCTGCCAGGGAGGCCTGGCAGAGCTGAGACAGAACTGAGATAATGCCCCTGCCAGGGAGGCCTGGCAGAGCTGAGACAGAACTGAGATAATGCCCCTGCCAGGGAGGCCTGGCAGAGCTGAGACAGAACTGAGATAATGCCCCTGCCAGGGAGGCCTGGCAGAGCTGAGACAGAACTGAGATAATGAAGAATAAACAACCTTGGAACAGGCACTGGGGACTCAGCTTGTCTGCTCTGGCTCCGGTGTGAAACACTTAGGGGCAAAGAGAAGACAGAAAACCTGATTACCTTGGGGAACAGCAACCCCGAGGAGAATCTCAGGGAACAGCAACTCTGTGCCCTCCTAGCAGCACACAGGGAGGGGCTGTGCTGGGCTAAAGTTGTCTCTCTGAGAGGCCCAAGGCTGCATCTCAGCCTGAGCAATGGTTCTGTGAGGGTTTGGAGAGACCCCTGGGGAGGGTTTGGGTGAAGATGAATCTGTGGGCAGAGGTTTGCTGCAGCTGCAGGTGCCTGTGTTGGCTCTCCCCAGACTGCAGCAGGGCTGCTGAGCAGCTGAAGAACAACCCTCGGCACAAAGCCTACCTGGAAAGGGTCTCCCTGCACCAGCTCCAGAAGCTCTACAGTCTGCTGAGAGGGCATTTGGAGGGACAGAGCCTCGCTGAGAGCTTGGAAAAGTTTCAGCAGGAAAAGACCATTGACCCAGAGGAGGACATGAACAAACTGGATGACAAGGAGCTGGCCAAAAGGAAGAGCATCATGGACGAGCTCTTTGAAAAGAACAGGAAGAAGAAGGATGACCCTGACTTTGTTTACAACATTGAGGTGGACTTCCCACTGGATGAGCAGCTGGAGTCCTGTACTTGGGACTTAGAATCAGATGAGGAAATCTGATTTTAAACAAAGATGGACAGTTCAGAGACAAATCTCAGCAGGCCAGCAAGAGAGAACAATGTCAAATGTGTTCTGGCTCAGGAAAACCTGAGGTGTCACAGCAATCCCAGGCTTAAGTGAATTTTGTATAAGAAGCCAAACTTGATTAAATGGAAATTGGGTAGCTGAAATGGTTGGCTGGTTTTAATCTTTTCCTACATAAAAGAATTTTAAATTATTTAATCTCTCAGTTTTTTTACATTTCACTCAGCTTTGGCTGAAAGTGAAGTGTTAAATATTCATGTCCTGAAGACACTGTTAAAGCTGTGCTGTACAAATAGGGTGATTATTATTGCCCACTGGGAAGTTAAATATGTATCAGTCATTCTGGATAAATCAACTCTGCATTGGGAATATTACTCTCACATTTCCCTGGTAATGCTTAAATCTCCAGTTTTAGCTTACACAAAAATAAATCCTTACATGTAAGAGAAGGAAAACCTTGAAAATGAATTAGTCTTGAAAGTACTTTTAAAAACACAGTGATTTCAAACTGCTGCAGTGGGATGGTTGGATCCTTATACTCCTGGATGAGGTGTCCTCATAAGTGCTCAGTTCTGGGAGAATGTGCCTAAAGTACCCAAAAAACAGAGTGGTAGAAGGTCAGAGGCTGGGGGATGGTTCCAGAGTAAGACAAACTCATCCCACTGAAGGTTTTAATCCAGCTCTCTACCTTGGCTGGTCTCTACTAGATCAGACCTGCTCTCATGTAAGAACTGGAGGACTAAGATTAGGATTCTTTGGGAAAGTTTACAACTCCAAAAACTTCCTGGGTTTTGGCTTCCTGAACCCTGGCAGCTGTAAGGGGTGTGGGAGAGATGGGTCCTCACCCCAAATTGAGGGGCCTCATCAAATTGCTGCCTGACATAACTAAGGGAAGTGGCTGGAGGAGCAGCTGAAGAGCTCTCACACCCCAGAATGAGAGTGCTGCTGTGAAAAACAAGGAACAAGTGTCAGTTAAACCACAGAGCTTTGCCTGCCCTAGAGAGGATGAGGGAGCTCATGCTTAGCCAAGGAGAGAAATAAAGGCTGAGGCCTCACTTGCCAAAATAATAAATGTAAAGACTGACTCAGCTCTCCCAGGACCGGAAAGGGTGTGCAGGGGTCTGGCACAGGCCTTGCCTCAAGAATTGCAACATAAAACACAGAAAGATCCCACTTGGGAGGGAGAGGGCCCCTGGGAACCTCATCCTGACCAGGCTCAGAGGACGTGGCCAGCCCCAGGCATGGCTCCTCTCCAGTGAGGGCTGTGTGAGGCCAAAGGAGTGCCTGGATCGTGAGGGTCCTGCTGGCCCATTCCTCCAGCCCACCCCAGACCTTCAGCATGGAGCCACACTGGTCCTCCCAGTTTGGGATCCTCTGAAGCTGACAGGAAGGCACTTCCCAGCCACTTCAGATGATGCATATGGAGATGAAATGGGACAGATCCCAGAAGAGGCCCCTCAGCAGCCCCTGTAGAGCACATCCTACTGATCACAGCCCTCTGCTCCTCACTGCCACTGCTCCTGACCTGCCTGGCTGCCCACCCACCCAGGCTGTGACATCTGCACTTGTAGGAAGAACATTGTGGGACACTGTCCAGACAGGCAGAATCCACCACTCTCCCCTTGCCCACAGAGCCATCCATTTCATCCTGAGGGGAAAGCAGGCTGGGCAGGCATAACTTAGGCTCAGCAGTCCATGCTGACTTCTTCCAGCCATCATCTTTTTCTAGAATTGTGCTCCAAAGAAAGAACACTCATTCCATGGTTTTCCCAACACGAAGGTGAGTCCCCTCCTGCTCTCTGGGATGGCCTTTTGGCTGTTACTGAAGCTGGCTGGGACCCTTGGGTTCTCCAGTCACCAAGGACCTTCCCTGATCACCTTGGCCTTGCAAAGATGGTGAGAGCAGCTTTGTAAGGACACCCACCACTCAGAAACTGGAATATCCTCTTGCTGCCCCAACATCCCACTTACATCACTCCTGGAATGTTGAGTATCCCCAGCAGCTCCACACAATGCAGAACTGCCCCTGGGCAGTGCCAGGAGCCCAGGTTTCTCCCTACTGCCCCTGGGCAGTGCCAGGAGCCCAGGTTTCTCCCCACGTGTTCTCCCATGGCTGCACCCTGTACCCCACACTGGATGGAGCAGCAGCATTGGCTGTGGAGGTGGGGAGGACACACATCCCCCTCGAGCCCCAGGGGAGGGGAGCTCACCCTGCCAGCAGGGACATGCCAGAATGTATTTATAGGTCACTGCTGTCCCCCGGGGTGCAGCTTTTGGGCAAAAGAAGGGTTGAAAGAGGCTGAGGGATTCCCCTGTTGGGGCCTGCTTTGGTTTTGGCTATTTCAGTCTAAAATTGGGACAGAAAGTGGCCATTTCCGAGCCAGATCTGACAGCTGGGTTTCCAGAGCCTTTACTGCACTCAGCCCCAGTGGAGCTGCTGGCTGGTCTGGCAGGGTCTGACCCATCCATTTTCCATCCCTGCACAGCCACCAGCCACACCAGGCTGCCCCGTGACCCCAGTCCCACACCAGTGCTGGGAGGGGTCTGCTCTGCTGCCAGCCCTGGCTCCCCCTGCCTGCACCACCCCGGCATCCTCCAGCTTCAGGCCAGCCTGGGGCATCTCCCTCCATCACCTCCCAGGGCAGCTCCACTGGGCTGGAGCCCCCTGGCACAGCCCCCATCACTGACTGAGCCCACCCACACCCAGGCAGGGACCAGCCCCAGAATTCTCACTCCAGCACTGCTGCACACTTCCCTGTGCCCCGTTCCCATTAAACACGTTTCACTAGAAAAATCCCAACAGTGGCACAGGAACAAAGCCACTCCAGTTCTCAGAAGGGCTTCTGAGTTAGCACAAACCACAATCACTTCTCCTTTCCCCTTAGTGACCCCCGAGGAGCAGAGCAGCACTTCCCCAGGTGGTGCTTGCTGCTCTGGAGAGCCAGAGTGTGCTGTGAGAGGAGCTGGGTGGAGGAAACCCCCGGGCACTGCTGGAGCAACCACCCTGCCCCTGGGAGCTTGCACAACAAGGAGGAAGGATTTCTCTCGTTTCCTTTGTACATTTAATCCACCATTCACTGGAGAAATCCACGACAAAATGTCACCGAGGGATATAATTTATAACAGGGTATAACTCTCCTGCTCTTCAATCCGTATTTCCCATTGTTGCAACTTGAGCTGTTTTTAATGGACACTTCTGTGACTTAGTGAAGAAACAACACCCCAAAATGTGTCTTTCAGCCCTGCTGACAACGCCTGTCTTTATCAGCACACACACACATGGTGCAGGGTCAGGGTTGCCTGCAAGTTTGACAGTGCTTGCAAGAGCAGTGTGGAAAGTTCTGGCCACAGAAAGCCTTCTCCACAGCACCCAGGTGATGTTTGCTCCAGCCTGGGGCACTTTGTGGAGGCTGGCTGCAGATCTGGAGGACAGTTTGAATTGGCTACAGGTGGGAATAAATAAAAGGAGCTGCCGAAAAGGGCAGGGGGAGAAAACTGTCACAGAATCCCAGAATGGTCTGGGTTGGAAGGGATCTTTAAAATCCATCTGGTTACAAGCCCTGCCATGGGCAGGGACAACTTCCTCTAGATCAGATTGCTCCTAGCCCACTCCAACCTGGCCTTGAACACTTCCACAGATGAGGCATCCACAGATTTTCTGGGCAACCTGTCCTTTCAGCCGAGGAATGTTTGATGTCCACTCTGCTGTCACCAACACCAGCTGAAGGTTTCTGCTGAAGACACTTTCCTTGAGGATTCCCAGGATTCCCACCACCAGACACGGCCCACACCCTTCGGCTACCATGAGGGCAGGAATGGCAGCTCTCCCAGCACCTCCTGTCCTGCATCCATCAGGTTTCCATCCTGACCACCTCAGAGGGGTTATCACCTGTACTCCTAATCCCCCAATATCATTGACTATTCCCGAGCCCTTCCTCTTCCTCAGCCATTAGTAAGGGCTGGACGCCCCACACCGGGTTTTCACCATTTTCAGCAGCTTCTCCTTGAGCATGAGGAAGATGACAACGAAGGCCACCAGGAGGGTCAGGCAGGTGGGCAGAGCCAGCACCAGGTAGAGCAGCGCCAGGTCTGCCGTCTGCCAGCGGCAGCTCTGCAGGACGGGCTGGGGCAGCGCGCCGGGGCTCAGCGTGCGGGAGCCGTGGCTGCAGGTCACCTCCCGGCCGTCGGGGACACGCAGCCCCTGCGCCTGCTGCAGGGCGTCCCACCAGCCCAGCGTGCAGCAGTTGTAGGGGTTGTGGCTGAGGTAGAGCTCCCGCAGGCTCCTCCCCAGCGGCAGCCCCGCCAGGTCCGGCAGCGCGGGCAGGCAGTTGTGCCGCAGGTCCAGGCTGCGCAGCCTCAGCCTGCCCAGCGAGCTCGGGAACGCGGCCAGGGAGTTCCCGGAAAGGTCCAAGCGCACCAGGCTGGGCAGGGCAGAGAAGTCCACGGCCGTGGAGGAGAGGCTGGTGTTCCTCAGAGACAGCACCTGCAGCGTCAGGACGAGGTCCTGCAGCCAGCCCAGGTCCCCAGACAGCGCCTGGTGGTTGTCAGAGAGGTCCAGGTGCCTCAGGGATGTCCCCTGGAAGGGGCGGCTGCTCAGCCCCTGCAGACCACAGCCGGACAAGGAGAGATGGGTCAGGGTCCCCACACCCCTGATGTCCACGCAGGGCAGGCTCTCGGCCTCACCTGGCTGGGGACAGAGGTCAACCCTGTTGCGGCTGAGGTCCAGGGTAGTGATCTTCCTGGTGTGGGTGAAAATCCCAGGAGGAAGAGCCTGCAGCCTGTTGGTGCTGAGGTTGAAGAGCTGCAGGTTGGGCAGGATGTCCCCGGTGCCCACCTTCACCCCCAGCTCCACCAGCTGGTTCTGGCTGAGGTCCAGCTCTGTCAGCATGGCCAGGGGATCCTCCTCCGACAGGTGAAATGCCTCCAGGCAGTTCTGGTTGAGCTTTAGGTGGGTCAGGGAGGGCATCTGGGCCAGAAAATCGTCGGGCAGGCCCCACACCTGGTTCTGGCTCAGGTCCAGGAGGCGCAGGGAGGAGAGGTTGCTGTGGCAGAGCTCATCCCAGAGCCTGACAGTTGTGATGTTGGTGGAGTTGCCATCAATGATCAAGAACTTCATGGTGATGTTGGCCAGGGAGGTGCCGTTGGGGAGGCGCTGGTAGAAGCTCATCCTGTTGTCCTGCAGCAGCAGGGAGTGCAGCTTGCTCTGCTGGGGCAGCACAGGGAAGAACAGGAGGCGGTTGTGGGACAGGTCCAGCACCTCCAGCTCAAAGAGGTCATCAATTTGCAGGGTCAGAAACCACTCAATGATGTTGTTGCTGGCATTGAGCACCCTGAGCTGGGTCAGGCCAAACCCCACCAGGCAAGGGAGGTAGTTGTAAGCTATGTTCAGCCTCTGCAGCCTCTGCAGCCCTTCAAAAGCATTGTCAATCTCAAAGATGTAGTTCTTCTCCAGGTTCAGCTCCAGCAGCTGTGTCAGGTTTGTGAAGGTGGATGAGTCCAGCCTCATGATGACGTTCCTGGCCACAGACAGGGACTCCAGGGAAGAGAGGTTTGAGACTAAAACTGATACCATGTTCTCCCTGAGCTGGTTTCCATCCAGATCCAGCATCCTCAGGGCTGGCAGAGCAGAAAGAGCAGCGGCTGTCAGTGAGAAGTTGGTGAAGAGCAGGTTGTCTGTCAAGGTGAGCACCTCCAGGCTTTGGGTGCTGAGGAAGGCACCGGGCTCAATGAGCTCCAGTCGGTTCCTGCTCAAGCTGAGATGCCAGAGCTGTGGATACAGGAGCAGAGAGGCATTGCCCAGGACCTGGATAGTGTTGTCATCAAGAAACAGCTCCTCGGTGTCACCTCGAAGGTTTCCTGGGATGGAACTCAGCCATCTCCCAGTGCAGTCCATGATGCTCTGCACCTGGAGGAAGAGGAGAATATGTGACACCACAGTGGGAGGCAGGAGATGAAGAGGGAAAAGTCTGGGAAGCAGAGTAAGGGGAGAGGAGGAGGCTCTTTGGTTACAGCCTTGGCACTCCAGTCCACTCCAAGCCAGTAGCTGGGATGGAGAAGGTCTGGAGATGCTGAGTTGCCTGGGCTTTGCCAGGCAGGACCAGGCACTCAGAGGGGTGAGGGGTCACAAGAGAGGACTTACAAGCTCACAGCCCCCAGGAGATGTTGCCCAGGCTGCGTCCATCCCACTTGCCCATCCCACTGCCAGGAGGAGAAGAAGCAGGGAGACACCAGGGAGCGGGGCCTCCATCTCAGTGGTGGCACTCCTGTGGAGAGGGAGGCACAGGTGAGGAGTCAGAAGCTGCAAACTGTTCACCCCAAAAGGCCCAGGTGACCCGGGCCACCATGAGCTGTCCATGGAAGAAGGGGCAAAGAGCCTTGGCACTGAGCCCACCCACCCCAGCAGAAACCCTTGTGGGGCTCCCCAGTTTGAGCTGGAAGGCAGGGGAAGAGCAGGGCCAGGGGTGGCAGCTCAGTCCCACCCAGGCAGAGCACAGGGGAAGGCAGCCAGTGCTGCACAGCTGCTGGTGAAGGCCACTGAGCTGCATCCTTCCAGCAGGGTGTGCCCCCAGCAGGGCCCGTGTGCCCCCTCTTGGCACCAAACACTCCCCCAGGCACACAAACCCATCCCCACCAGGGGTGCCCCCAGTGCCCATCCCTGCTGGGGTTTTCCAGGGAAGCAGATGCCCTGCAGCACGAGCTGCCCCTCACTGACCTGGTGGGACCGGAGCTGACGGCATTTGCATCTGGGGAAAAGCTGAAACTCAGGCAAATGAGCAGCGAGGGCTCAGTGAGTGTTTGGCACACAGCACTTTCACAGCTGCCACTGCAGGAAGGACAAACAGGGTTATTTTGGGCAGCCCAGGTAGCCAGAGCCTCGCAGCACAGAGGGAGCAGGGCATGTCCTGGGCTGTCTCCTTTCTCAGGACAGCCAAAGTGTTGAGCTGATGGCTTATCAGAGCAGGATTTATTGCTCTAGGGGAGATGGAGATGTAGTCCTCTTTCCCCAGACTGCAGCTGACACACAGCACCTTTTGCCCTCTCAAGCCCTTGGAGTCCAGCAGCAACTCATACCCAGCACAGTGGCAGGGGAGGGACCCTGCTGTCCTGGACCTTGGTTCTTGCCAAAGAACACCAGTTTTGGTTCTGGCTCCTGAAGCCCTCTGCAGAAACTCCCACTTTCCTTCACCCAGCTCAGCCTTTCTTGGCTTCTTCCAACACCAGAAGCATCTCCATCCTCCCCGTGCTCCCTGGAGCTGCTGGGGTGGCACCTGCCCAGCCAGGAGAGAGGCAGCAGCCCCAGCAGGAAACCCCTGCCCGCAGCCCTACACCAAAGCCCACATCCAAGAGCTCCCCACGCTCCACACCAGCCCCAGGCAGCCACAGCTCTTCGAGCACGGGCATTGGTGGCACACAGCCACCACAGATGTCCAGGTTGGCACAGGGAACCCCCCTGGTGTTCTCCAGCAGGGTATTGGGGCAGTCACTCACCGCGTGGAACAGCGCGTGGGCTTCGGCACAATCCATCCTGCAGCTCCTCAGCCACGCTCAGGGGAGCCTGGAGCCAGGGGTAGGGGTGACCCTCGGGGTCTGTGTGCCACCCTGGGGGTCTGTGTGCCACCCTGGGGGTCCGTGTGCCACCCTGGGGGCCGTGTGCCACCCGCCCTCTCTCCGAGCACCAATTTAGCCTTTGCGGAAGGAGCCAACGGAAACTGCAGTCACATGGAGGCAGCGAGCGCGGCCCAGCTCACTCACTGCTCTCAGCACTCCCAGCCCGGGTCATGCACTCACACACAGCTCCCAGCAAGGAGGAACCACAGGGCCCAGGCAGGCTGTGAGGGGTACAGGGGGTCACACAGCTCCTGGGACCAGCCAGCGCTGGGGACAAGCCTGGCACGGTGACTCCTCTGCACAGCTCCAGCAGCAGAACCCTGCTCGGGGTTTCAGGCCACAGAGAAGGTGACTGGGGGTGGTTCTGCCCTGCACAGCCATGGCACCGCTCCTGCAGGATGGGGAAATGCCATCCCTGCGTGGCACTATTCCCTTTTAGTCCCTTCAGTTCCCTCTTGCCTCCAGCACCCAGCTCGTTCAACAGGAGCCAAGGGATGCTCATCCCACGGGGGAAGAAGGTGCTGCTATTTCCTGTTGCATCCCAAAGCTGGGCAAGTCCCAGCTGTTGAGTCCCCAGCAGTTTTGGGATGCCAGTGCCTGTCCCTCACATTGTCTAAGTGAGATTCAGGATGCTCCAATCCCCCTTCTCCCAGACCTTTGGGTGTCCTGGGGCTGCTCAGGATTGCAGCAAACCCAGGGCACAAGTCCGAACCATCCAGACACAAGGACCTCCTGAGTGCTAATCCCTGTGTGAAGGTCAGCAGAAATGGCTTTTCCTGCAGCTGCCAGGAAACAAAGATCCACATTTCCAAGGCATTATGCACAGGGAGGTCCCATCCTCCTCATGCCCATCTACCCCTGTCCTCCATCTCCCCACCCCAGGGTCCTCACACACCCCCAAGTCCCTAGGACATCCCACCTCTGAGGAGAAAAACTTTGCCCAGATCCACCTCAGTGGGAAAGGGTTCAAAATTGTGGAGAAAGGATCCAGCCCTGCAGCAAGATCCTGTCTGGGATCAATAGGTATGTGCTCCCCATGCCATATATTCCACGGTGCCAATGGGATATTTGCACAGATGGGGGATGAACTGTGTCACTGCAGCACACCAAGACCCCTCCAAGGAACATCCCAGCCAGGCTCTCCCCTCCCTGCCAGACCACGTGGCCCCTAAACTTCTGAAATCAGTAAAATTGACCAAGGGGATCATTTTCTTGCCTTCCCCCGAAATTTCATTTCTTCTCTGGGAGGAGGCTGACCTCTCCCATGTCACTCACAAAAAAGCCCTGTGGTTTCGTTTCCTCCATTTTCAAGGAAGTTTGACGTATAAAAATCAAGAAGGAGAAGAGAGAAGTGAACAGGAGTGGCAGAAGCTCACAGAAGGCCAAAATTCCCATGGCAATGCCAAGGGCACACAAAAGGCTGAGATCAGCCAATGCCAAACCCCTCATCCCAAACCCTGCCACGAGCCCACATTCAAACCCCTCACCTGGTGCTTGGAGCCACAGGAGCTGGCAGAGCTGTAAAACCTGGCATCCTCAGCCATGGCCACACTGCTCTCTGCATCAGGAGGCTCCTGGGACACCTTCTGGTGAGATTCGTGTCTGTGGTGCCACCACCAGGGTGATGCCCTGGGGGTCAAACCAGCTTCCTCCTGCAGCCAGCAGGAACTGGGAGAGGAAACAACCTGCTCCCCTCCCTGCTCTGCCCCCAGCCCACCCCAAAGCCAGGGCAGGGTAACCCCTGTACCCAGCAGCAGCACCAGGGGCTGGCAGAGCCCCTGCAGGGCCCACCCAGGTCAGCCCCTGTCCCTGAAAAGCAGCCCTGCTCCAGGGCTGACCCCACAGCTCAGGGCTGGGCCATCAGCACAGCCCTGCTGCTCTTCACACTTTCCCCACATCCTGCAGCCGGATGGTTCTGAAAGAGCCCCGAAGCTGCTGCTGGGTCCCCTCCTTTCCTCCCTCACACCCCACCCAGCCCTCAGTAAGGATTTGATGAGTGCTTCGAGAGGGGGTAATTTATTTTTTAATGTCAGCACAGCGATTGAGGTGCTGGGAGCTGCTCCTCTGCTCAGCTCTTCAGGAAACTCCAGCGCAGCTCAGTGGCACAGGTGGGTTAAACTGAGGGAGATTCAGCTGCTTGGAGCCAGGTCCAAACGTGCAGCTGCAGTTCCTGCAGCTGTAGGAGAGCACTGGGAATCCCCTTCTGGTTTCACACCCAGTGAGCTCCTTCCGTTCCTCCCACCTCCTTCTCCTCCTCCAAACAATCTTTTTTCCGGTAATAAACTTCAAATTGTCAAACACAACCCAAGAGCAAAGTTGTGACAAGAGGGCTCCCAGTTTCTCCTGGAATGCATCCAGCACAGGACCCTTGGGAAAGAGGAAACTGCAACAGAAAACAGCAACCCCATGGCTGAACGTGTGTTTGCCTGCAGGAAATGTGATTTATTCCCAAGTGGAAGCACTAGAAGGGTCACTCATGGTTCACACAGCAGCAGGACCTGGTGAGTGAGGGAAAATGGAAATGGAAATATTTCTCCATGGGCTTCCTTGACTCCCACTGGGATGGAGAACTGGTGAGAATTAAAGAAATGGTTCTGCAAGGGATGATGGTTATTGTCTGCAAGGCATTGTTAATGTAATTTATTTTATTTAATCACATACTCTGGATAAAACAAGGGAGGCCTGAGGTCTCCTGTATCTCAGGAGCTTCCAGCAGCAGTAGTTGCCTTCAATTTAAGAGGAACTGTGAACACAAAAAAGAAGACAGAATTTGTTCCATGGGCAAAAAGGAAAAGCTAAAATGGACATCTCAATGCCTGAAGTTTAAACTTGAGCTCTGGAGTTTCATCTGGCTGAATTTCCCAATGGAATCCACCCAGTTTAACCCCAGGGGTAGCCAGGGATGTGCCCATCCCAGGAGGGTGCACTGCAGTACAGGAGAGTGGGCTCAGAGGTACCAGTGCTGCAGCAGGGCTGGGGCTCCACAGGAACCACAGCTCCCCTTGGGGCAGTTCCTGCAGGGAAACCAAGGCACAAAAATCAAGGATTTATAATCAGCCTCAAAATCTTCTTTTCCCCCAAGCTGTGGCCAAATCCCCTCCCTGCTGCTGTGCCTGGGTCCAAGGAAAGGCAGTGCCAGCTCTTGCATCTGTCAGGAAAGCTCCAGGCTCTGGTTTTGTGTGTCTGGAAACCCCTGGAGCCCCAGCACCCTTCTCTGGGACAACTCTGTTCCACCCCCCTGCCATGGGCAGGGACGCCTCCCACTGTCCCAGGCTGCTCCAAGCCCTGTCCAGCCTGGCCTTGGACACTGCCAGGGATGGGGCAGTCACAGCTGCTCTGGGCAGCTGTGCCAGGGCCTCACCACACCCTTACAGCCAAGAATTTCTTCAATCTATTTCCAACAGTCAGGAATCTCCTAGCTCTTGACAAGTTTTCTGATGGAAAGCAGGGTTCAAAGAAGATTTCTTTGAAGCCAGGGTTAGTTCTGGGTTGTTCTGAGCAGAGCCCTGGGCTTGCAGCTTCACTCTGAGGAGCTGGGCCTGGGGGAGATCAGGGATGAGGGGGGAGGCAATAATCCCCCAGTAGGTAACAAACCTATGGGATCCAGGTGAACTGCAGCAAAAACAATTGGGAAAATTATGTCTTTGGGCTTGGAGGACATTTGACAGAGGATCTAAACACCAGTCAGGAGCTCCACAGCAAGAACTTCATAGAGCAAGAACTTCATCCCACCTTTGACCCCCCAGTCCCCAAAGGGTGCCCATTTCCTCTGTGGGACTCAAAAAAAGGCAGGAACAGGATTCAGTGGGAAGCAAACCTGTGTTCCTGAGGGCACAGGGTGGGAAGGGGAGAGGGGAGCTGGGCCACAGCCCCTTCCCACACCCCATGCTGGGGGTGAGGCTGCCCCCGGTTCCCTTCCCCAGCGGGCCCAGCCCAGGCAGCTCCATCGCGGTCACTGCTCTTCCTCCTCAGCTGTAAATGAGGGGGAAGTGGCCCGGGAGGGAAAGGGGGGACCTCATTCCCCTGGTCCTGCCCTGCAGCCCAGCCCTGGCACCGCTCTCATTCTCCTGTTCCTGCCCTGCAGCCCAGCCGCCCTGGCACCGCTCTCATTCCCCTGGTCCTGCCCTGCAGCCCAGCCCTGGCACCGCTCTCATTCCCCTGGTCCTGCCCTGCCCGGGCCGGTGTGAGGGCTCCCCGGGATCCACCGGGAGGGCAAGGCAGACAGAGCTTCTGGGAGAGATCCACCACCAGCAGGACAAAGCAGACCTTAGACCTTCTCCTGAGAGAGATCCACCACCGAGAGGGCAAGGCAGACCTTCTCCTGGGAGAGATGCATCAATGGGAGAGCAAGGCAGACCTTAGACCTTCTCCTGGGAGAGATCCACCACTGGGAGGCCAAGGCAGACCTTAGACCTTCTCCTGGGAGAGATCCACCACCATGAAGTTAAGGCAGACCTTCTCTGGGAGAGATCCACCACTGGGAGGGCAAGGCAGAGCTTCTCCTGGGAGAGATCCATCACCATGAGGGCAAGGCAGACCTTAGACCTTCTCCTGGGAGAGATCCACCACCAGGAGGCCAGGGCAGAGCTTCTCCTGGGAGAGGATCTGATCACTCTGTCTCCAGAGCCCAGCAGCAGCAGGATGCACTGGATGCTGGAGCAGCAGGACCTCGTATTTCTGAGCAACTGGAAGCCAAGCACATCCACTCCCTGTGATCTGAGACAGTCCAGATGCTCTGGAGAATGGCATCTGCAGGAGAAGCCAGTGCCCAAAGGAAGAAAAGGCCTCTGATCTTTTGCCAAGATGGGCTGTGGCTGCCCCATCCCTGGAAGTGTTCCAGGCCAGGCTGGACAGGGCTTGGGGTGACCTGGGATAGTGGAATGGCTTTAATGTCCCTTCCAACCCAAACCATCCCATGATTCCTCCCAGATCTCCCCCAGGGCTGGAAAGCCTCACAACCAGGTTGTTTCCATCTAGTTTGATTGCAGTTTGACCTGAGGGAGCTGCCCAAGCTTTTCCCACAGGATTGACAAATGTGGATAAATTGACCTTTTTTGTACTGTACAATAAAATAAACCATTGAAAGCAATAAACCCCCAATCCAGCTACTCCAGCACAGTAACCAAAGTTTTTATCATAGAATCATGGAATGGTTTGGGTGGGAAGGGACATTGAAGGCTGTCTTGTTCCATCCCCTGCCATGGGCAGGGACACCTTCCACTATCCCAGATTGCTCCAAGCCCCATCCAACCTGGCATGGAACATTTCCAGGGATGGGGCAGCCACAGCTCTGGGCAACCTGTGCCAGGAGGGAAGAATTTCTTCCTAATATCAAACCTAAACCTCCTCTCTGTCGGTTTTCAGCCTGAAACTCTCAAGGCTGGAGGCTGTAAGTCACCAGAAGGAGAAGGTTTGGACAAGTCACTGCTGTGACATCATTCAGGAATGCAAATTGTGACAAAAAAAAATACTCCCATCTGCAGCCCCACAAACTCTGCTGCCATTCTGCTTCAGAGAAGTGAGTAATTCAGTCACAAACGCAAAGGGAAGTGAAACTCTCTCAGCTCCTTACAGAGATCAGTGTGTCCCACCCATCTTCCTCCCTGGCCAGAAGGGCCAACATCCCTGTGCCAGCCTGCTCTGGCAGGCAGATCTTCTGGAAGCAAATGCACACTGCAAAGTCTTCTTTTCCAGCTTTTCAGCCATGGGGAACAGCATCCCTGAGGGACAAGGGACAAAGCCTCCCTGTGGGTTTTGGAGCTGGAGCACACTCTTGCACTTAGGACATGGGTAAGAAAACAGGAAAACTGCCAGGATGTGTTTCTGTGGGTTTTTAAAACAAACTCTAATGTGTGACATCGCTGTAACACAGGCGACATCGTTGCTGTGTCTGAAATGCCATCCCTGCAGCCCTGCCTGGGAGAGACTGAAAACACTTCAGCCTCTCAGTCTGGACCTGAATGAGCACAGGAGTGTCGGAGTCCAGGACATCCCTGTGGCCACCCTGGAGGGTTTGGAGACCGGACAGGGGGTCTGGGATCTGTCCAAGGGGGTCAGAGCCTCACACAGAGCCCAGGAGGACACTGCCTCTGATCCCTGCCATGGCAGTGAATGCCCACAGTGTGTGAAGAATCACAAGCTGAGAGAATTCAAAATAAGTANACAGAACTGAGATAATGCCCCTGCCAGGGAGGCCTGGCAGAGCTGAGACAGAACTGAGATAATGCCCCTGCCAGGGAGGCCTGGCAGAGCTGAGACAGAACTGAGATAATGCCCCTGCCAGGGAGGCCTGGCAGAGCTGAGACAGAACTGAGATAATGAAGAATGGAAACTTGGAAACTGCACTGGGGACTCAGCCTGTCTGCTCTGGCTCTGGTGTGAAACACTCAGGGCAAAGAGAAGACGAAAAACCTGATTACCTCGGGGAACAGCAACCCCGAGGAGAATCTCAGGGAACTGTAACTCTGAGGAGTGCAGGAGGGGGAGGCTCAGCCACACACACAGATCAATACCCAGATCTCCCCTCTGCTCTCCACGTTCCTGCTGGGAAGAACAGCTCACGCTGCCAGCAGAGCTCAGCATCACCTCCCAGAGCTGCACAGCACTGTGGGGTGAGGTAAAACCACCTGCTCTCCATCCTGCACGCTCTCCTGAGTCCCACTGATGTTCCAGTTCAATTATTTACCCAGGAATAGATAAAACCTTCTGCTGAAGCTGAGATAAAACCTTTTGGCTGCTTCCAAAGCAAGATCCCACCCTCCAGCTCTGCTCTTGCACAAGGCCCTGTGGAAGGGCTCAGGTGCCCAATGTCAGATGGGATCTGGCAGGAGGAAAGTGGCCTCTGTCACCTGAGCACAGAAAAAACAAACAAAAAGCCATCAAAGAAACCCCAAAGGTGATTTGGGACTGGCAAAGGCTGTACAACCTGGTCTAGTGGAAGGTATCCCTGCCCATGACAGGGGGTGGAACTGGATGAGTCCTTTCCAGACCAAACCAATCTGGGATTCCATGAAAAATGTTTACCCCTGCAGTATCTGAATATGAAAAAAGCATTTTGGCCAACATCCATTTCCTTACTAGCAGGTTTATCCAGCACTTTATAAAGCCACATTTTGGAGCTGGCAGAGTTTACTGTCTCAGGTTGCTATTTAAAAGTGATGGGATATGGCTGAGTTCTCCTAAGCAAGGAAGTTCCAGATTAAAAAGACAAAATAAATCAAGTAGACATGAAACCACTGCAGGTAACTCACACCACACCTGCCAGTTCAGGCATGAAGGGAAAATCCATTCAATTCCTGACTTGGTAAAATTGCAGAAGAATGAACAACACTTGTAACATACAGTGAGTTTTATTTCAAAATCCCTTTTCAATTACTCTGATTTTTTTTTAAATAATTGTTTGTGATATCACTATTTCCTCATCATAAATGCCTGAGGGGAAGAAAAGCAAGGCTGGGAAAAAGTGGACCTTGAACAGGAACTCTGACATTTTGTTTGGGCCTCTCAAATCCCTTTGACTCCTTTAAGGTGATCTTGGAGCTTTGGCTCAGTTTGGTGTCACTAAAAATCATTTTCTGAAATGCAAATATTTGCTCAGCCTATTTCAGGATGCAGGGTTCAAATGAAGGAGTGAACTTTAAAAAATTCTATATCCATCATCCATTTCTGTTAAAGGTTTCTAGCTTGGTTTGGTTTTTGAAAAGAACAGGAAATAATTGTTAAGGGAAAAGGTTCCACATTAAAACCATTTACTGTACTCAGCACTTGTTTGAGCACAAGTCAAGGCTCCCACAGCTTTGCCCTCTCGTGGGGAGATGGGAGAGTTCCTTTGCAAATCACACAGCATCATTCAGCAGTAGGAAAAAAAAACTGTTTAAGGGATGAATTAACAGGTCCAGCAGCACTGCAGGAAAAGGGTTCTGTGTTCATTCACTGCTTCATTCATTTTTTCTTTCAATCATACTCTAGCACAAGGTGAGCTACTGTCACTTACAGAGTCAAGCACGGCCACTGCCAAGCCCCTGAAAACCTGCTTTTTAAGTGTAGAAAGGATCTTAGTGCAATTTCAATAATGCTAAACCTGCTTTTTAAGTGTAGAAAGGATCTTAGTGCAATTTCAATAATGCTATTTTCTGTCTGCAGATTTCACTGCAAGTAAGTGAAAAAAAATTCACTTACACATCTAAGGGCTATTTATAACATGTAAAAACTGCAATATTCACATGGAAATACATAGCTGAAGGAATGACTGAGGACTACTCACTTCTCAAATACTTTTAAAAAACTAGTTTTGCACAATCAGACTATGATCAGGCCCAGTGTAATTTTAACTCATCGCTGCTGTCATCAACCCAGCGAAAATGGAAGAAGAAAAAAAAAAATAGAGGCAGCCATCTGGAAACACAGCCAGTGTGCTGAGGGAATTCAGAAATGGATAAGAGGGAGGAAAGTTGGATTGCTGGCTGTGGGGTTGGGAGGCAGGCAGGGAAGAGCACAGCCCCGGGGCCATCTGCTCCTGCCTGCGTTTGTCACTGAGACGCGGCCAGCAGGGACCGCACTGAGGGGACTTTGCCAGGGCACACACACCGAATATTCACTGCAGCCTTCACTTGGGATGGAAGCACCTTCCAGAGGGAGTTTCCCACCCCATTTTGTTTGTCAGCAGCACCTGAGGAGTCTCACGCTTAGGGCCAGCACAAGGCAGCACCAAGGACAAGGACAGCTTCTGTCCCCAGACTAGTGACACATCGAGCTCCTCCTCACAGACATGGCAGGGACACAGGACTGGCTGCTCAGCTCCCAACAGATTTCACAGCATGCTCAAACCACGAGGAATGCTGAATTTTATTAAAATGACAGATAAAACACTCACTTATCCCCAGATCCTGTAAGATTCTGAGGCAAGACCTGTTAATCTGACTGATTTCTGTTATGGGGGCTGTGAACACCTGATGTTCCCCCTGACCAAAGCCCTCAAATCCCTTGTCCGGGCAGGAAAAATACCCCAAACAAATGCTCAGCTGACCCTGAGGTACCTCAGGCTGAAAAAACTCCTCTGCCTTCTCGGCAAGACAGTATCAAACCTCTCTGCTCCTGAAGGAGGTGTTAGCCAAGATTTACTGCTTAACAACAAACTCCTGGTGCAGAGTTTGGGAAGGGCCTTGGAGCTCAAAACTGCAACACTTCCTCCTAAAAGCACTGTCAAATATTGAACTTTCATAGGGAAAGCTGAGGAAACAGCAGGAAGGGGAAGGAGAGCCCTCAGTGCAGCAGTGGCCACAGCACCCCAACTCCAATCCAGAGGCCTCCAGCAGGCAGGAATGCCCTTCCCACAGTCACCAGTGGGAATCCCTGTCCCAGAGGAGGCATTTTCTCAAGCACAGCCATCAGATCCCTGAGCTTCCAAGCCCTCCTTAACCACTCAGACTCTCTCTTTCCCACAGTCACACAGCAGATCACACAGCCCCAGTGCCTCTGTCCTCTAGGGGCACCAAACTGCAGCTCCCTTCTTCCCACTGATGCCACTCCAACAATCCACACCGACAGATCCTTCTGAATGATAGCAGAGTTTATTTTAATATTTTGTACAGCCAGCATTGGTCTCCAGGAATAAGTTATAATCTTACATAAGTGAGTCCACCCAAACCCACCCTTAAGGAATGTTCAACTTTCAGCATTTCTGATTTCGAGGGAAATTATTTAGAGGGTAAGATGCAGTCTGAGGAATGGGAATCAATCTGAATTTGTGATTAAAACTCCTTGGAATTCTCAGGGTTTCCTTGTCTCTAACTGGATCATGGACAACCAACAGAGGTTGCATCTTTCAGGACTGCACTATACATTCATCCTGGGGACTATTTATTTTCCTAAACTGGGCAGGGTTTTGTTTCCTTTATCCCCAACTCTTTGCCCCACGGTTCTGCTCTGCAGACACTTCACAGTCCAGTACAATCAATGCCTGTAACAGATTTGTCTGGGAGGTACCTGGATGCCCATCCCACATCCTTTATTTGTCTGTTCTCAGCACCACCTAAAACACCTCCACTGCTCACAGCACATTCTGTCTGATGCAGCAAAAGGAACAGACCTTGATTTGCCTTTCAGCAAGGAACACACAAAACAAATAAATACTTTTAAATCCTTTAAATGGTAACAACTTACACAGTTCCAGGGCAGAACCTCGTGATCTACCTGGCCAAAAGCAGTCCAAGGCAAAGCCTCACTCACCTCCTTGAGGAACAGGGAGGGGGATAAGCAACAGTCCAAGAGGAATTCCTCTTTCTTCCATGCTCAGAGAATTGCCAGTGTCTGATACCAAGAAACTCACATTTTCTAACATAAAAAAAAAAAAAAAAAGGTTTTTTGAGAGGTTTTATAAACATTTCCTTCTCCCTCTCTGAAAAGTGGCTCTGCAAAGCCCAAGCAGCTCTGGGAGATGCCAAGCAGCACCAAACCAGAGTCACGAGCCAGCCACAAGGCTCACAGCCTCCCTGCCCTGCTCAAGGCCCTCCTGGGGCTCCCTGCACACCTTCCAGCCTCACAGCAAAGTGGGTTCACCAGGAATTCCCTCCTCACTCCACCTGGCAGCTTCCCAGCCTGCACAGGCCAGCACACAGACACACCTAGGGGGTCTGGACATGGCTTTGAGAATCAGTGAAGAGCACAAACACTGACTGTGATCCACAATTCCCATCCAAGGGCTGGTGAGAGTTCTGCTAGGCCTGGGCAGTGAATGGTGGGGTACTGGGGGATTTGATTCAGTCAGGACAGGTTCAGGCAAACCTTAAAGCTTTCTAAAGCCACTGAAGCTCAAAGTAAGGTCTGGCTGCAGCAGCCCAATGCTCCTTCCACATTATTGAGACATCTCTCAGCAGTGATCAGTGAGGGAATCTCTGGAAAGGTGATGGTTTCAGCATGGAGAGGAAGGCAAGCTCAGGGCTGTGCTGAGCCTTCCCTCCCCGAGGGCAGCGCAAGTTCTGTTCAAAGGAAACTCCTGGGGAAAGTTTTGTTTCCTACAGAGAACAAAACTGTCACTGAACCATGGAAACTTTCACAGGAAACAACCCAAAGCTGCACCACACTCCACAAGAGCATCCCAAAACACTTTACAACAGAACTGCACTGACATGAAGGCTGCACACCTGCCCCAGGTGTGTGCTCTGGTGCCAGGGAGGGGGGGGATTTTTTTCCCTTGAAGAAATTCTGTCCCAGTTAGAATAAAGCAAACCCTTTCTTTTAACTGTTCTTTTCAACGTTTTCTTTATATACAATCCTTAAAATACACTTAAAAATAGCTGCACACGTGTTGTATGGTTGTACCAGAGAAGGGCAGTTGCACAGACCGTGCCTCCCAGGACACTAAAAACTGTAAATACCCCAAATAGCCCCACTCTGCTCCAGCCCCCACGCTGGCCCCAAGGAGGAAAGGAAGGAACAAGCAGTTTGGAAAATGGGAATCTCTCACAAAACACGCCACTTACAAATCCCAGGGTAATTTCCTCAAGCATTTTTTGTATCGAGTCCTTTCTTAAATGTTTGAGGTCACACTGCCATTTTAGCAATAAAAACTGTTGCAACATGCATGTGTCAGCTTCCCACTCAATCAACTGCAGCCCTGAGGATTTTTCTGGCCTGGTAGAAAGAGGAAATGTAACACAATTTCTGAAGTACGGCTGGTCCTCCGTTTCCAAACTCCACGTGGTTCCCTCGATGGCTCTTGGACACACACCCACACTTTTTTGATGTTTTTTCCTCTAATACACGTTTCCCTCTAACCAACATGCAGATTTCTCCTCCCAAACATCCACAGCTCGACGTCCCAACAAAATAATCCACGTCATCCATCCAGAGGCTTTCCCAGGTAGACCAAAGTCACTTCTGTGTTACCATACACAGCAGACACTGCTGGATACAGGCAAACTTTTGGCAGTCCTCTGAAGGCAACTCCCAGGAACTCATAGCCCCTCTCAAATGCTAATGTTTTGTCTTCCATGTCCAGGATCACTCGAATCCTTTCACCTATCTGGAAACAGAGACAGGAGGGGGAGTAAAAACAACACACAGAAAGAGCCAGCATGTTCAGATGGAAACAAAAATAATGCAAAGTGTAACTGAGCAGAGAATTTTAAAGCAGGGCTGTTCTGCATCTCATGACTGATTGTTCTTATGACAGAAATTTCTCAATTTCACCACGATCCTGAGTACCTCTGAAGCAGCACAGCCTGCATCCACCACCTGTTCATGATAATAACCATGAGCTTTCCCACAGGAAGCTGTGAGAGCACTGAGAGCAGGCACTGCGTGCTGTGTGCTTTGGAAATGCTGCAGAGCTTTGGAATCTTTGCCATTTGGGCTCCAAGTTCCCTGAACTCTGCGTTCAGCTCCTGCTATTGCTGAGTAGAACTGCTCTGTGAGGAGCATTTTTAAAGACAATGGAGTTAAGAAAGACAAGTGCCACCTACAAAAAACTCCCAGAATAGACTAATATGCAGGTGCTGTCGCAGACAGAGGTGTTCCCTCACCAAGGTAAAGGAAATTTCAGTACAAAATGTAAAATTAAAACCCTAAAAAATATACACACACACAAGTAAAACCAACAGTGACCACAGCAGGAGCCTTGGATCCAGGCAGGCCCAGAGCTCCCTGCATTTATCTAGCACACATTCTTTCAGACATCAATGAAACTTCCACAGAACAGCCACAAGCACAGCAGGTATCACACAAACTCCTGACTCTTCTCCAGCCAGCCCCAGCAGTGGGAATTTCTTCCAGCCAACACTAACACACACATGTGTTTCCTTTAAGCCGTTTTCTACAAGCAGATCACTGCCCACGTCTTAATAAACACAAAATACACCAAAGGATCACTGATTGGAACTTTCACATCAAATTTAGGAATATCAGATACAAGGTGCTACACAGATCTTCACCCACAAGTGAAATGTAAGCCAGTGCAAAGCCACAGCACTGGGGGTCAGACTGGATTATTTTTAAAGTCCCTTCTAACCCATTCTCTGAACATGAGATGGAAATGACAGTGATCCAGTTTAAGTTGTAACACAAGCAAATCCAGCAGTGAAAAGGCAGAATGACAGGACAAGCACTTCTGTAAGGACATGAAGGTGGGGTGGCCTCGGCTCTTTAATACCCTGAAGTTATCTGAACATCAGATTCCAGATAAGGGATGTCAGCCATGGGAAGGCTGGCCAGTCAGCAAAGCAGCAGAAATCAGCACTGCTGCAAGTTTTTGCAGGAACTCTCACCTAAGCACTAACTTCAGCTCACCCTGCCAGACAACAAAGGGGTACAAGCCCTCAGACACTCACCTTGCTGTGGGGCAAGTCGCTACTTCAGAAAGCTACAAGAGTCTTTTCAGGTTTTATTCCAAAAAGCACTATGATGTCTAAGCAGACACCCACAGTACAGGTTCCACACTCAGCGTTTGAGATAAAAGTGTGGAAACAACCCAGGGTCAGGTGCACTGAACACCAGACAGGTGTAGCCTGTGGAAGCAGTAAATGAAGGAAGGGAAAGGCTCCCAAAGGTGGAATCATTTGCTTTCTGCAGGGAAGGCAAAGAGGGCCACTCAGGAGCGATTCAGCAGCCAGCTGTGACAGCGAGGGACAGCCAGCACCCCCCAGCCCAGGCCAAGCCCCCTCACCTGGTATTTGGGCGCGTTATTGCACTGGGGGAAGCTGCCGTTCACCTCCCCGTTATGCAGCAAGTTATTGTCCACCAGGTTCCAGCCCCAACTCTGGTCGTCGCTGCCCAGCAGGGCCACGTATCCCTGGCACTGCATGGCGGCGCGCTTGGTGGCGATGCCGATGACAGCCACGGTGCCCAGCGGGCCCTCCCACCACACCTCCCAGGCGTGCCGGCCCTCGCTGAAGCCGATCTTGGTGCGCGCCCCGTCCGTGCTCTGCGCGATGGGGTTGCGGTGCAGAGTGAAGCCGTTCTTCTTGATGTACACGTTCCTCGAGCAGTCGTTGGTGCTGAAGGCGTGGTGGAAGGCACGGACCTGGGCGAGAGAGGGCGGGTGGGGGGGTCCCGCTCT
>VXBR01010896.1:168842-179782 GCA_013400215.1 Cisticola juncidis | reverse complement strand
CCGGGCCTGCCGGGGCGGGGGCGGTCGGACCCCGCTGCCGCAGGGCCCGGGGGTTGGCAGGGAACGACTCACCTGGGGCTCCCGGGGAGCGGCGGCCGCGAATCTGCCCCGACGCGAGCTGCGGGGAAGCTATCGGCCCTCTCTGTAGTGCTATTTGATCTCCAAGACCGAAGTTCCTCTGATAGAATAAATGGGCTCTGGCTACTCTTTAGATCTGGGTCAACAAAAATCACATGGAAAATATAACATAGTTAAAAAGGGGGCAAAACCACCAGAAGCAAGCCGTTTATTGCCCAATAGTTTAATAAATGCACGGGCCTCAAGGCAGCGAAGTCGCTTCTGCGCTGTCACACAAACCGCGTGTGCCTCTCTCACAGGGTCCCAGTCCCTCCAACACTTCTGTGCTGCCCTTCTCTTAATTTTGTGCTCTTAATTTTCCCCCCTTTTTCGCCCTTCTCTTACTTTCCCCCCCTTTTTCGCCCTTCTCTTAATTTTGTGCTGATGTGCTTCCCCAAGCACTGCTGTGACACAGGCTGCCGTGGGCAGTCACACCGGGGAGCGTTCAGGTTGGCGAGCGCCATGGGTGTGCTCTGAGCCAATTAAGTATGTTGCAACCTGTTTTAAATTAGTAGTACGTCTTTTTAAAGGACTCCTTGTGTTACTTGGGTTGGGAAAGACCGGTCAGCAGCCTGGCTGTGCCTGGTGTAGTTGCTCGTTTTGGGTACTGAGTTCTCCTGAGCTGCCCATTTTAACTGGACACTGGAGTTTCAGGTAGTTCGCAGGATGCTCTTTTGCTTGCTAAGTTTTTGCTGTAACGAGACCAACAGCCACCTCAGTTCAGGGCGTGTTTCTGTTTGTTTCAGGGTGTTCCTGAGCCATGGCGGTGAAGTGGAGCGGGGGGCACTCCTGCCCTGTGCTGTGCCTGGCCGTGAGCGCGGACGGGCTGGTGGCCTCGGGCGCGGAGCGGGGCGAGCTGGCGCTGTGGGACGGCGGCGGCTCTCCCGCGGCGCAGCTGCGGCTCCCGCAGGCGGAGGACGTGACCTCGGTGGTGTTCTCGGCCCGCCGCCCCGGCACGCTGTACACCGCCCATGGGGAAACCATCAGCGTGCTGGATGTCCGCGCCCTGCAGGAGCCCCTGCAGCGCTTCCGCGTGAACGAGGAGGAGATCAACTGCCTCTCCGTGAACGACTCCGACGGCCTCCTGGCGGCCGCAGATGACTCGGGGGCCATAAAGGTTGTGGACTTGGAAAGCGAGAAAGTCAGCCGGTCCTTGAGACACTCCAACATCTGCTCGTCTGTTGCCTTCCGACCCCAGCGGCCTCAGAGCCTGGTTTCCTGTGGACTGGACATGCAGGTGATTTGCATACGTGTGCACGGTTGTTAATGAAGTGAAACAGTAATTACCCACGTGTGTAGTGAAGCACCCGCGGACTTTCACCGAGCATGAAGGTGTTCATTGTAAACTTTCACTGGAAAGCTCCCTCACTGTTCTGAGGTGGTTTTGCCCCCAAAACCTCAGTGTTGGGGCTGTTTGTGCTATGTTCTACTCAGCAGGCTTCTGCCACTGTTTTTATCTTTGTTAACATTTACAGTTAAAAAGTGAGTGAGGGGAAATCAGAGTACACTGCAAAGCTCACTCATGCCATATTAGCTCTTTGTTGGACTGAGCAAAACTGGCAGCTGTCCCTAGGGATCGGCTGTGGCTGCAGAGGAATGCAAAGGATGGTGAGGAAAAGGCACAGTGCTTGAGGCAGGCAGGTGGAGCAGCACCTTTCCAAGTGGAAAGTCCCTGTGAGGACAAATGATTTGTATAGTTTATCCTTTGTTCTGTTAGCATCTTGGAAGCATGAAATGTTCTTTGCCTTTTAAACTGTTCTATCCTCATCAAGAGGAAACTTTGTCCTTTGCATTTTGAGAAGAACCATGCTGGGAATTAAGTCCAGAGTTGGCCCCCCAGAAGAGGTATTTTTCAGTAATTTCTTTCCAGTGGTTGAGGTCTGACCACGTTCCTGGTTTAGCCCAATATGAAAACTGTCACTTCTCAAAGGTTTCTGTGGTTCCAGCGGTGTCAGGGTGAAGTTTGTGCAACAGCGTTGAGCAGTTTCACCCTGTGTTTCTGAAACCAAAGTACATCTCACACCCCTTAGAGCAAATACCTGCTGATATTTAGTATAAACTGTATTTTTCTGTGTTAAAGCCATGATGATGTTAAAGCCTCCCAGATCCTGTCTGGGAGGAGTAAACACTCAGTCCCTCATCTGGCTTAATTCTGGTCCCTAAAAATGCAGATACACAAGCTTGTGGCTGGAAGCTTTTTATCAGAATTGTAAACACTTATGTACAACTAGCTACAAGTGAGCTGATTATTTGTTGTGACTTTTTAGTATTATCTTCATTTATGGTAGCTCAGCAAGTTGGTTTTTAGGTGAAAGTCGGTATCCCAAAATAGGATTTCAGTAGTGTTTTTGTGGAGTGAAAAGAGCATCATTCTGCATTGAGGCTGCATTTAAGATACATCATTTCCCAAAGGGGAGCTTAGCTGCAGAACACAGAAGCCATGTGCTGCACCATGCCTTTGGGCAAGTTATGATACAGATTCTGGGCTTGTCAAATCCTTGGGGAAGACTGATGGCTGATGAGAATTGAAATTTAGGTTGCTGGAGTTCTTTCAGGAGCTCTGATGAAGCAGGGAAAGTGCCATGAGGACAGAAAATACTTAGTTTGCAGAAAACTTGTCAGCAGTTGATGGATTCGATTCATCAGGCTGTTGCAGTGCTGCCTTGATGAAAACAGGAATATTTTCTGTAAGCATCGCCCAGCCCCTCTGATTTACAGTAAATCAAAATTGTTGTGGAAGTGGTTTTAGTGCAGCAGCAACAGCGGTCACTGAAACAGGAAAATGACAGGAAATTAATTTCAGATGTTTTTATTTGATTTGGATTCCAGAAATGCAGAGCCAGGCACTTTTGTGAACTAAATTTAAAGACTCCTGTACTTTTTATTATTTTTATTTTTATTATGTACTTTATACTGAAGGAATATTTTTATTAATAACAAATTGAAGCTTAACTTTATGAAGCAAACAGTACACCAGTGCTGCATTAGACTGACTGGTGCTTTTCAATTTTGAGAATGCTTATTGTCAATTCAGTTCCTACAAAAGTCTTGAGAGCCTTTTTTTAATTGGCTCAGTATAAATCTGTAGTGCTTGAAGTGCTATACAAGAGACACAGGATTCTTCACTGTGGGTTTGGAGGTGGGGTGGCATTGGACAAGAAAGTCTAAAAGCATGAGCTGCCCCATCTCAGCAGGTAAAGCATGCCTTACTCCATAGCACAAACCAGATCTACTCACTGGATAAAAAAATAAATACAAATATGCCTATTTAAAAACCTCAACTACTGTTTTCCCTTTGCTCTCCCGTTTTTCAGACGCATTCGTGGAAGTGACTATTTTAGGTCAAGTAACAGAGACAGAAATCCAGAATGACAATGATCTCTGTTCACTGCTAGAGTTTCCGTGTCCCTCCTTCTCAATAATTGATGTGCAGTACATCACGATTACTACTGCTGAGACGAATGTAAAAGCTTTTAGAGCAGTGTTTGCATCTCCTTCGTGGTCTAAAGGTCTGAGTCACTGACTGCAGTGTATGGTGGTGGGGCTGTGGGGTTTGGAAGGCAGGCCAGAAAGATTTGCTCCATTTATTAGGGCGAGTTTAACCACTCCTCACCACGTGCCTTACACCTCTTGGAGTCATGCACAGCCTTTGCTCTGCTAGGGCAAGAAGTGCGGTTGTTATTGCACTATTAAAGCTCTGATTTGAAGTAAAACACACAAATTGACTCATCCTGTTTTGTTTTTTTCCAGGTGATGCTGTGGAACCTGCAGAAGGCTCGTCCCTTGTGGACCATGAACCTGCAGGAGTGTGACACGGAGGAGGAGAGCTCCCAGTCAGCTGGGCAGTTCTTCAACCCGCCGCTCGCGCACTCCCTGTCCGTCGCCTCCTGCGGCAACATCTTCAGCTGTGGAGCTCAGGATGGTAAAGTCAGAATATTCCGAGTCACTGGTGCCAGGTTTGAGCATGAGCTGGAGTTCCAGGCCCACAGCCTGGGGGTCTCCCAGGTGCTCTTCATGCCAGAGGTGTACTGGTTGTTGTCGGGAGGAAACGACGGGAAAGTCTTGCTGTGGGATGTCAGCAGCAACGTCGGGAAGCAGCAGAAAAGTCCAGCAAAATCTCTGCACAAGAAGAAGGCCCAAGCAGCAGCTTCCAGCAGAAAAGATGGGAAGCTCAACAAAGTGGCCTCAAATGAACACTCTGGAGTTGTGCCAAAGCTCAGCATTGAGCACGGAGAGAAGGTGAACTGGCTCTCGTGTGCAGAGATCAAAGGCTCCAGGAGAGTGCTGGTTGCTGACCAGACCAGCTCTGTATCAGTCTATCCATTACCAGAACCTTAAGGCACTCAGGTGTTTACAGAAGTCTGGGGGACAAAACCACTTCTCAGAGCCAGTTACACCCACTGGCAGTGAACTGGACAGGGAACCCCTCTGGGAAGGGATTTGCAGTTCACTCATGGTGTCCCGGGCCTCGTGCTGGTTCTTTGTGGCTGTTATGTTCACAGCCACTGTCTCTTGCAGGGTTGGCAGTTTGCTGCTTGAATTTAAGTGAAACGGGTCTATATTTAGGGGTAACATTAGTTCATGGCTAAGCTGACGTAATTAAGGCTGGAGGAGAAAATTAGTGCTAAGGAGACACCCACAATGCTAAGTGAGGCTGCTGAACAGTAGCAGGGTTGTCACTGGCTTAGCTCTGTGTGGTTTGGGCTGTTGCAGTGCTCTGTGTGACTTCTCCAAGTAGTTGTGTCCCAGTTGGCTTAAACTGGTCATGGTGGAATCTGGTTTTCATCACTCTGTCAGCAGCTGTGTAGATGAGAGGTGCATCAATTAACGAGTAATCAAATGGGTTTCCCTGTGGTTGCCAACTTGAGTTTTTTCACTGCAGCAGCAGAAGGAGCAGGGGAACTGTTACACCTGTTTGCTGGGTCAGCTGTCAGTTAGTTCTGTATCCCAGGGAATAAGAGCTATTACACTTGTCCTAATAAATACTTTCTCTCTCACTGTTCCCTTGTCCTTGGATTCACTCGAGTAGTGCCAGACACACAAAATTGTGTCAAAATGTGTCTTGTACCCCATCACAGAGGGAATACAAAGGGCCAAAGGCACAGCTTCTCCTTACCCAAATACTTCCTGTCTTCCCAAAACTTTGAAACACAATAAGCAGAACTTGGCTTGCAAGAAGCTTCCCTTTGTTTGCAAATTGAAGGTAGGAAGACCTAAGTGGAAATGCTGGAGCTCTGGACGTGTTCAGTTCATGCTGGATTTCCCATGAAGTGGGCAAATAATTTAAAAAAAGGGTCTTTTTCCTGGGCTGTCCTTGTCCCGTCACAGAACTGTGAGAGGATAATTCCTAGTGCTGGCTGAGGACCTGCTGCACTGGTGGGGGGTTCGTGCTGCAGTGTTTCACCAGGTGGGCTGTTACCAGACCCCTATTATGGAAAAATTTCCATCTCTCTTTTATATACCCAGCTCCAGAAAATCATTATCTGGTTGTGCTTCCTCTCTCCACCCTTTATGGGAAAGATTCCAGTCTTGGTTTTCCTCAAAGCAGCTCCCTACAACCAAACACAACTCATTCTCATCCAAATCAAATTTTACCTTCATATCTTTGTAATTAAAAAAAAATGAAGGCAATCTGCTTGTACAGCCTTTCCCAGCAGGAGACTTTGGCCCAAGACATGATCTGGTGCGCACAACAGCAAATGGAACCCAAAACATGGCAAAAAAAATGAAAAAAAAAAAAAAAGAAAAGAAGAAAAGTGTAGTTGGTCCCTTTTGTGTTAGCTGTGAATTAGTTTATCTGTGGAGACAGGGGATCAGTGGGGCAGAGGAAGGGGTCAGTTAGGCTGCATGGCTCAGTGTGTGACATGTCCATGAACGTGTGTTGGTGCATCCATGACCTATATTTGGATATACAGGCTATAAAAAGCCTTGGAACAAACAACCTCCTGCAGGACTCGGATCCCCTGTCCCTGCTGTTGCTACTGGCTAGAGGAGAGAGGAGCGAGCCCACTGCAGCTTTTACTTCTTGGTGCTCTCCAGGAGGATGGCAAAAACCAGCATCTCCCTGCGCTCCCTGAACGAGACGCTGAACAGGTCCTGCAAGGGTGCATGAGGGACGGGAGGGCGCGGAGGGCTGGGGACACCACCAGACAATCCCTGAGCACAGCAAACCTGTGCCTCCCTGGGAACTTCTGTGGGCAACAGACAAGTTTCCCTGGGTGTATACCCTGTATATACTGTGTATTCCCCTGTATATACCCTGTGTATATACCCTAGGAGCTCATGAACAGGCTTGATCTCTCACTCACTGTGGAGGAAAGAGGGACAGAGCCATCAGCTCCATGGTGCTGTTCATTCCCTAGCTGCCATCCTGGCTGTTTGCTGCCATCACCCATGGCCTGGGGCTGCATGAAGTGTCACCAGGCAATGAGGGCACTCGGTCTGATCAGCCTGGGAGACTGAGGGGAGACCTCATTGAGGTTTACAGCTTCCTCATGAGGGGGGAGGAGGGACAGGCACTGACCTCTGTGGTGCCCAGTGACAGCACCTGAGGGAATGACCTTAAGTTGGGTCAGGGGATGTTTGGGTTGGATATTAGAAAGAGGTTGTTCCCCCAGAGGGTGGTTGGGCATTGAACAGACACCCCAGGGAATGTCACAGCACCAAGGCTGCCAGAGCTCAAGAAGCATTTGGACAACACTCTCAGGCACAGGGTGGGATTGCTGAGGGGGGACAAGAGTGCAGGGCCAGGAGTTGGATCCTTGTGGATCCCTTCCAACTCAGCATATTATGTCATTCTATGAAATTTGGGCTTGCTGTTCTAATTGGAGACTTGAGGTGAACTTCTGATTTTCAGACCATGGCTCAGAGTTTGGAGGGTTCAAAGATAAGGATTAAGTTATCATGAGCAAAAAAAAACCACCCAAGAATGGGCCTTTCTTATAAGTTTAAGGAAAGCAAATCCCCGTCACTGGGGAATCAGGACATAGGTGACACTGATTCACCCTCCATTTCCAAAGCCTGCACTTGGCAGAGGAACGTGACCAACAGGTTCATGGGCTTCCTGAAAAATAATCCAGCCTCAGCTGCCCCCGCTGGCACCAGTCCTTGCTTGGCTGTGCAGCAGTGGGCACAAGTGGAGATGGCTCAGAGCAGATATAAAGATATGAGAGTGGATCTTCAGGAAAAAGAGTCACAGGGTCTGAAATTCTCAGCAGTTAGAGGCAGGCAGGATACTGTCCCTACTCTGTGGATTTTCACATCTGGATTTTCATGAGCATAGTGAGGCCCTGGCACAGGCTGCCCAGAGAAGCTGTGGCTGCCCCTGAATCCCTGGCAGTGTCCAAGGCCAGGTTGGACAGGGCTTGGAGCAGCCTGGGATAGTGGGAGGTGTCCCTGCCCATGGCAGGGGATGGAATGAGGAATGGGCTTTAAGGTCCCTTCCAACCCCAACCATTCTGGGATTCTGATATGTTACATTTAAAGGCAAACTATGCAGTGTCGAGATATTTTACAGTCAAATCAGGTGTTATACATCCAACTGTGGTTTACCTGCAGTCAAAGGGATCCATATCAAGGGTATCACAGCTGATGGGATGCAGTATTTCTGCTCAGGAAATGAATGATTATGTGTTGACAGACAGACAGCTGACAGGCTTGGACAGAAACTGCTCCTCTTGTGGAGAACAGTTCATACTGTTGGTTCACCTGCAGCCTTTATGACTGATTAACACGATGGTGAACACAAAAGGAGCTATTGGAGACCTAACCAGAGGGAGAAACAATTGAACAACCCTTGAAAGAAAAAAGTGAAAATTAATTCTGTGGGGAACTGCTTGAAGAAGGGTGTGTCTAATGAACCATGGAGTGAGTGAATGGGGAGAGCTTGGAGAAGTGCAGGATGCTGCACTGGCCTGGAAACGCAAACCCACATGGCAGCTCTAAAATGTCATTTTCTGTAAATGCCTGGATAGCAGAAATAAGGTTTCACATAGAACCATACTTCCAGAGAAGTGGAAATGCTGGAGCTTCTACTGCATGGCTTCCAAGTATGCTCTGTGTGCTAACAAGAGGGGAATTTTAAAAGCTTTCTGGTAAAGAATGGGGATGTGGTTTGTGTGTACACTAGTCAGAGTCAGAGGTCACTGACTTAGTGGTAACTTCACTTACACTAAAGGAAAAAGTGTTCAGAAGTCACGATGGAAATGAAAGCAGGAGGTTTAATGCATTCTTCCTCTTTTCATTCCAAACTTAGATCAAGAGGCAGCAGCACTCAGTCTACCAGAATTCAGTTACAGCTGTGGGAGATCAGTTATGGATCTACCGTGGTAAAACTGAACAGACATTTTTAGATCCAAAATTGGCAAATGCTGAAATGTTCGTTGCAAGTGCTTAAAAATGCAGAAGATTAATTTACAGACAGGCAATTAAAAAAAAAAGTGTTTGAAAGACAAAACTGGTCAAACAGTAAAGTGTTGGACTGAAGGCTGCTGAGAAACTGCTGCACTAAGAGGAGCATTAGTGATGAGATCTTGGATAACTTTACTCGGAGAGGAGGAAGCTGGAGAATGGGCCATGAGGAAGCTTATTTACCATGATAAAAAGCTGCAAACCAGGGAGCAATTCACCGGCAAGAACACTCATTATCTGGCAACCCAACTCTGAAAGTCATTCATGGCAAACCCCGACTCACCTCACCTCAGTTTCTGCACTCGCTCTCTCTGTGCTGACAGATTCGATCCAATTATGGCACATCAGTCCTTCCAGTTCTTCTGAACTCCCTACATTTCTACATGACACCAGCCTAATTTTCAAATTTAAGTTCTATTTTCGTCCCCAAATTCTTGCTGAAGCAAGAGGAGTCCTACCGCAGTAAGATGAGCTTTCAGCAGGCTGCAGAGGAAGCCTCGTAGCCTCAGGAAACAACAGAAAATCGTTAAGACAAAGATCTGCATAAGCGGCCAGACAATGAATTAAGGTCGGGAATACTTAGTAAAATATGCCACTGTTGAGGTCTTTTTAGTTTTCTCCTCATTCAGGTCAGCTGCAGAATCCAAAGTAGGGTTTGGTTTGGTGGCAGGAGAGGCAGGCAGGAAGAGGGAAGAGCTGCTAAGGGGAAAAAAATGGCATATTTAGCCCATCTCTTATAACAGGCATTAAAATACCGTGAGACACGTGTCAAAGAATGAAAGAAATATTTGAAGTGTTTTGTTTTGGCTTTTTTTTTTAATGTCATCATCAGCTGCTGTGTATTTTGTCCTTACAAAAAGTTCATCCGAAGATACACGTAATAGAGCCACAAACATGAATAGAGTGTTTAACACAGGTTACACAGGTGGGTCACAATTCAGAACTCAATTCCCTGAGCATTACAACAATACAATAGTAATAGTAACAGAAGGAGTGGAGCAAACTAGGAATGAAAAAGATAAGATTAAAAAAAATGTAGGTAATAATATTTGCTGATGGTGTAGTTATTGTTAGCTGATACAGCCTGAAGTAAAATCAAAAGAAAAATCACAAAAAATTCTGTAAGGAGTTGGTGATGTTCTGCTAGTAAATCACTACTGACTACACAGAACTGAGATAGTTCAGTATTTAGGAAGGGACTTTGAATTATTTACATGAGCTTTCAGATCCTCAGGATTTTCAAGAACATGCCTTGATATCAATCAGGTGACTGAGGAAAATGTGGAGAAAACTGTTTTTACAAAAACCACCCACAGTGACAGAAGCCCAGCACAGCCTGTATCTTCAGGAAAGCGAGAAATGGGTACAAAAATAAATACTTGTATTCCCTTGTACCTTGTCTCAACACAGCAACTTCTTTTAAACCAGGCAGTTTTCTTCTGCAAAAGTGGAGTGGCATAAAATTCAAAACCTCATCTTTATAAATTACAATTTTAAATAGGGAAAAACACAACAGATACTAAATAGTGAAAAAGCAGTTAATAAATACAAGCTATAGAGTAGTTCTTATCACAGTTGTTCCATGGAAGGATAGTACTATTAAAAAAAACATTGTGGGTAGCTTGTGTATTATTTGCATAATTTTTAACCAGAGGAGTAATGAGAAGTTCTGCTTAATGTTAAATGAAAATGGTTCAAAAGACCATGACATTGCAAATAAAAACATAAATCACCTCAAAATATCTTAGAGAAAAACCTATGCCACTAATAATGCATATGGTTGAGAGCCACAGATATATCTACATACTAATTTTGCAGCTGTCTTTGGATATTGTAAGATCTCTGCACCAGGAAACGGCCAAAAAGATGTGACAAAACCCCTTGAATTTTAGTGGCGCTCATTCTCACAGATCTTAGGAGGACCCCCAGAACGGGGTCCGGGGCTGCTCACAATTCAGTGTCACGGCAGAAAGCCCCGATCCTCCCGAAATCTCCTCGCTCTGGTTTTCCCGGCGCAGAGTGGAGAGCAGGCTGCTGTGGCTGGAGGCTCGGTTCGCGCAGCTGGACTGCAGCCTGCAGGCGCTGGAGCACGAGTTCGACCTGCAGCAGGAGGGGCTGGCCCAGGACCTGAGGCGGGACGTGCCGGGGGCACCCAAGGCCAGGTGAGCACAGCCGGGGACCGAAACCGGGCACCAAAGCGGGGACCAAAGCCGGGCACCAAAGGCGGGGACCAAAGCCCGGCACCAAAGCGGGGACCAAAGCGGGGACCAAAGCTGGGCACCAAAGCCCGGCTCCAAAGCCGGGACCAAAGCCCGGCACCAAAGCCCGGCTCCAAAACCGGGCACCAAAGCCGGCACCAAAGTCGGCACCAAAGCGGGGACCGAAGCCCGGCTCCAAAGCCGGGCACCAAAGCC
>VXBR01010896.1:157739-168187 GCA_013400215.1 Cisticola juncidis | reverse complement strand
CCCGTCCCCCTGCGGCAGCCGAGCCCGCCTCGCCCCTGAGGGCTCGCGGCCTCTGTCTCCCAGCAGGCTCGGCGGAGGAGGTGGAAGAGGAGAAGGAGGAGACACGAGAAGAGGAGGAGAAGAAGGAGGGAAAAGAGGGGAAGGAGAAAGAGAAGGAGGAGGCGGAGCCCTCAGCCGGGCGGCGGGAACATCCCCTCAGTGAGGGGCGGAGCGGAGCCGCCATTGCAGGAGCCGCGGCCTTTCCCGGGCTCCGGAGCGGTGGGTGCCGGGTCCTGGCTGGGCCCCTCAGGGGCTGGGGGGGACAGGGGCCGGGGGGGGACGAGGGGCCCCTTTTTCGCTGGGCGCCGACGTCCTGGGGGTTATTTCTTTGTCAATAAAAATAGCGGAAGTAATAAATCCCGCCTTAACGTGTATTTGTCTCCATGGCGAGTTCTCTGTGAGGAATGGCAGCCTTTCTTTCGAGGGCCTCCTGGCCTGTTTAAGAAGCTTGTAACTTAAAAATCAGTGGGTTTCTTCTTTTGCTGTATGTGTCTTGTTTTCTCTCCCACAGTATTGCTGAGCCAAGTGGAAAAATCGTGTGAGGAGACAGATGACCCCCACAGCAAATGCTTAATCGTAGCTTAAGCAAGCAAATGTATGAGGAAGAAGCTGCTCTGCTGTGATATATTTAATGTCTGAGGAAGAAGCTGGTCTGCTGTGATGTATTTCGCCTTCAGAACGTGCTGGAAGCAAGCTTGTGCCAAAAGCAGCTCTCAAAGGATGTGCATGTACTGAAAAAATGAGTGAATGGAAGGTTAAGGTAACTGGAATAATCCAGCATATTTTATCGTAGCTAAGGAGTGGTGGGAGAGAAGGGGAGTAACAGAGGTGGCTGGAAGAACTCTCATCTTCTTTTCCCCCCTCTCCTTACCACCTCCTTGCTGTCCACCTGTTACAGATCACAGGGAGCTGCAGTAGGAAAACCTGGTACAGTTTTTCCATGATTTCTGTGAAGATCTGCTTCTTCCTCAGGAATCTCTCAGGCCCTGAGCAAAAGCAACCAAGTACAATGTCTTGTACCCCATCACAGGGGGGAATATGAAGGGATAGAACCTGGCTTCTAAATCCACTAGCATTTTCTTAAAGTAGTTGTGAAACATTTTTGTGTTTTCCTTTATTTTACTTCCCATAAAGAACATAAATGTTTCTTTTTGCTTCCAGGCCCTGATGTTGCCCTAGTGTTGTTCCTCTACCTGAAGTCATTATGTCGAAGAAATCCAAGGAGCCGCTTTCTTTGTCCGACTGCCTCTGCCAAATTTGCATGGAGATCTTTATGGAGCCGGTCACGCTGCCGTGCAGCCATACCCTCTGTAATTCCTGCTTCCAGATGACGGTGGAGAAGGCCAGCCTTAGCTGCCCCTTTTGTAGGCGCCGGGTCTCTTCGTGGGCGCGGCACAACACCCGCAGAAATACTCTTGTCAACTGGGAGCTCTGGGAGAAGATTCAGAAGAATTACCCGGAGGAGTGCGAGCGGAGGATGAACGGGCAGGATTTAGAGGAGGAAAGTAAGTGAATTGTCACTTGTTCTAAATTGTCACTTGTCCTGAATTGTCACTTGTCCTGACATGTCCCTGCTTTGCCACGGGAATTACTGTAGGTGACTAGGAAGTAAGGAGCTGTGGGTAGGCAAGATCTGCTGGCAGAGACAGAGCCCTCCTGCAAAAGGGGCAGGGAGGAGGTGGGTAATGCCTTCTTCTTTGTAGTGCAGAGGAAAGAAAAATACATTGTCTGGTCATTTCAATGGGTGTTTGTTGATGCCTTTGGTGCGGGTATTGACGTGTGGCTGCCTGGCCTTGTTCATTGCTCGTTTGCAACTGTAGCATCTGCAGGCAGAGTGTTTGGGTTTGTGTGTATGTTTCTTCATCACTGTCAAGTAAGTGAAGTGGTTAAAAGATTTTTAGGTGTCAGTTTGTTGGGTTGAAATTCCAGGGATTCAGTCAATGCAAGAATCTGCGAGCTGAAAACTGTGGTGTCAGACAGAAGGAAGTGAAATCTGATTAATTTTTTGAAGAAGGATTTTGGGGGTTTATGGTGTTGCAAGCGCCCTTGGGGGGACGTTTTTGGTAGTTTGGCTGCAGGACAACTTGTTTCACTTGCGGTGTTCTGAGGTCTTCATAATGAAAAAGAGTGAAAGATACAAATTATTGTTACTGTACCAACGGAGAATGAATGAGGGAATGCTTTGGGTTGGGAGGGACCTTAAAGATCGTCCCGTTCCTGCCGGGGGCAGGGACACCTTCCACTAGCCCAGGCTGCTCCCAGCTCCATCCAGCCTGGCCTTGGACTCTCCCAGGGATGGGGCAGCCACAGCTTCTCTGTTCTATTGTATTTGCTTTATATCCAGTGCTTGGGAAACACCGCCTGTTCCTGCCTCTGTGTAACACTGTGTTTCTCTACTGTGTAAACTGTATTCCTTGGTGGTTTTTGCTTTATTCCTTACTTTTTTAAATCACAGCACTTGATTTAAGTCAAATCATTCACATGACAGAGTGTGGAGTGAAAATCCTTTGTTGTTGTTAAAATCCTTTTGTTGTTGACTGTCATGACTTTGTGTTTGTTGACTTTGGTTTTTTTCCTCTCCCTCCTCTTGATCAGTCTGTGTCCCCAAGCCACAGCACCAGCTGAGCAAGCCTGGGGAGCTGAGGCAGGAATATGAAGCAGAGATTAGTAAGGTAAGTCTAAAAATATGTTTAAAAAGCATAAATGATTTGTATCCAGTTATTTGAATTGTTCCCACAAACAGATTTTTGTGGCAGCAAATACAAAATAAATTTTATTTAATAATAAAGATACTTAAAAGGGCACTGAAGCTGCAAGAACATACTGGTCACTTCTGAATCATGAATTAAGTTGATGGAAGAGATTACTTTGTATATGACATGAGGTGACATTTCTCAAGTTTTCTTGATCAAATGTAAAAATTCGGAACTGTTTGGATTTATTTGTCTTCTTGATTTCCCTCCAAGTAAGAGACGGCAATTAGATAATCTTCAGTAATGAAGATACAGTATTTTCTTTCTTCTTTGTTCACTCTGTTACATGTGCTCATTTAAACACAGTAAAGATTTTAAAGAACTCTCAACTTTTGCCTATTTAAGGATCCTTCTTCCAATTCAGACACAGCAGCATTAAGATATAGGGTTGGAAAATATATGGGAATGCACTTTTCCCTGAGATCCCCTTGCTGGTGGTTACAGGAGTACATGAAGCAGAGGCCTGGGGGGAGTTTCCCAAGAAAGCTTTGTTCTTCAAGTACTTTGCTCTCCTCATGGAGTTGCTGGTAACTGATCTCACAGCATGTCTGCTCTAAGGAAGGCAGACTTAAAATTCCTGGCCTGCTGTTTTGGGGTTTGTGTGTTCCTAGAGAGCAGCACTGTTGTGGAAGACAGATGTGCTGTCTTTGGGAGATAAAATGCTAAAAGCAGGTGCTGTGGGAGCAAATGCTGTGGCATAGCTGGCATTCATCCTTAGAATGAATTCTAACCCCAGTTTCTCTGTAGATCCATGTATTTGGAGATCTTAGTTTTTGTTACTAGTACTTTGAAAAGGTGAGGAGTGGAGTTGAACCTTGCAGGTGAGCAAGGTTAATGGTATGATCTTAAAGAAACCAAAAGGTTTGTCACTGTGGTCAAACCCGAGGCTGTACACACAGTATGCTTGTGATTCTCACATCAAATACTGCTGTATTTTGTGAACAGTGAATGCTGCACATTTAAGGAGTGTCACCTCAGAGGTTCTGGTGTGGCAGTAGTAACCAGGTGGGTGTTTCCAACCGTCTGGCGTAGGTGGAGGCAGAAAGGCGAGCGCACGAGCAGGAGGAGAACAAAGCCAGCGAGGAGTACATCCAGCGCCTGCTGGCAGAGGAGGAGGAGGAGCACAGGCTGGCAGAAGAGAGACGAAAGGAGATGGAGAAGCAGCTGAAGCAGGATGAGGAGCTGGCCTGGCAGCTCAGTAACAGTCTGGTGAGTTAGGATCGAGTGGGACAGCAGCAAATGGCAATATAGTGCAAGCAACTTGGACCTCTCAGGGCAAATGGTAAAATTTGGAATAGTTTAAATTTATTTCAATTGTAGTTGGAAGCTGTTGTCACCCCCCACCCCCCCAGTACTTTAAAGCCTTGATTGACCATGAATTTTTGAAAAGCCAGAGAGAGGGTGAAGCCAGTGTAATACACACTTGAAAACTTGAAATCCAGGATCCAGCATGTGTGCTGCATGTTTTCATTGTGAAACATTTTAAAACATTAATTTTCTGCTGTATGCTTCCTTTTCCTCATGATTTTAAAAATCCTTCTTTGGAAAATATGAATATCTGTAACCTGTACTGGAAGAAAGGAACATACAGTGAAAACATACCTTTTGGAGTTTTTTTTATTATTTTGTTTTGTTTCCTTGGATTTTTGCTGCCCAATGACGAAATCTGTGTACTTACTTGAGCAAAGCCTCCTGTCCCTCAGTGCTAGATCCAGGAAGGTGTATGGAGCAGGTAACACTTCTTTTTTCATAACCATCCATTACTCACAGTTCTAGAATTCTTTGGACAAAAGGAACTCATTCTGAAGCAAAACCAAAGTAGTTCCCTAAAAGTAGTAGGGGTTTCTGCAGTTTGTGTTGTGTTGTGTTTTGTTTTACTTAATGCTGTTTTTACTTGTCTGGAAGAACGAGGATCCCGAGGGACACGTGCCTGGCAGCCCATCACCAGCACACAGCCTCTCCCTTCAGACATCCCCACTGAACCTGGGCAAGGCAAAGAACAAACCAAGCAACTCTGGAGACATTCAGAAGTAAGGGATTCAGCCAAGTGTTTCTTTAACTGTTGGCCTGTTTCAGTGTCCCTCTGCCCCATTTCCTTCTTTGGAATGCTGTAGGCCAGCTTCCCAAGATAACTGGGGACAAACGTGAAGTTATGAAGTTTAAAACATTTCCTCATAGGAGGAGAAGGGAAGCACTTTGCCTCTTGCTGGATTTTGTTTTCTGAGTGACTCTGAAGATCTTGAATAATGCAAAGGACTGACAATTCAAGGACCAAATGTTTAAAGTGGTATCCTTTTTTTTTTTCATTTTAAGGTATCTGTCTCCAAAGAATTATGGTGTGCTGGGATCAGCATCATTCTCCAGTACCACAGGAGGAGGCAGAAGCAACTCTATCTCTGCGGTAACTGGAATCATTTTATTATAAATTTCACAGTTTGTAATTGGGGGGTATTTTCCTCTTGCCTGTGGGATTCCAGTCCTCTACTCCCCTTGCACATCAGCACTGGGCAGGTTATGTTGCCCTTTTTAAGGTACCTTCAGTATTCATGATTGCCAGTTCTGGAGTCCACCGGGAGAGGGTGCACCCTGATTTACATCATGCCATGGCTGTGTGATCATTCCTGTAAGGCCTCCAGAGAAGAGGAGCAGGCTGGCTCAGTTGGTCTGAGTCACTGATAAGAGGAAAATGCTGCTGTTTTGATTTCAGTCCTTTAGCTGGGCTTCTGCAGTTACTTTAAGTATTTTCATTACTATTAAACAGGTATTTTTTAAAAAGAGAAGTATCTGAGTTGCTACTACAAAGCACTCAGGAGCAATGCAGCCATGAGAAGTGAGTTTGATATTTATTTACATCCATGGGCTTTTCATGAATTTAATTCATTAGTGGTGTCTCCCTTTTCTTCAGGAGACCAACAGCAATGAAGGCAACAGTTCTGTGCTGCAGGATGAACAAGAGGAAATGCCAACCCTGTCTCCACAGCTGACCAGAGTAAATAAAGATTCTGGTGCTAAGGATTCCTTTTTGGAATCATGCATGAACTATTTCAGTGCCTCAGCTTCAGGTGAAACTGCCACTGTCAAGCAGGAGGAAACACCAGGACCAAATGGTTTAGAAGGTGGAGTTCCAGATGCACTTCATGAAACCACAGAAGGGGAAGGGTCTAGGACAGTTCTTCTTAGATCCAAAGGAGAGGATGATGGAATTGAGTCAGACAGTGGCAATTTAACACATGTCCAAAGGGTAAACCTTGAAAAGTCTGACGAGACTTGTACCTCTGGTCAGTTAGGAATGAATAGTGTGATGTCTGACAGGCAGACTGCGTTGCATGACCTGGAGGAGGAGACTGGACACTCAGGTGAGGAGACACCAGAGAGGCCACAGAACTCCAAGGAGACTCCCAAAAGGAAGCTACTGGAGGCCCCAGCTGATGCCATGATTGACATGGGCGTGCTGGATAAGAGGAGAAGAACCTTTTCAGAAAGCACAGAAGACCAGGGAGAGCAGGTGAATGATTTTATCTTGCAGACACAAAGAGCCTTTGAGCAGGAGTTCTATGAGAGGCGCAGGCAGGAGGAGCAGGACAGGCTTCTGGCTCTGCAGCTGCAGAAGGAGCTGGACAAGGAGGAGAGGAGCCTAAACCGACAGAAGGGCTCTCCAGACGAGTATCTGCTTCGCACCAAACCACCTCACTCTGTGAAAGACTCCTCTGCCAGGAAGGGAAGTTCCAAGGGGGCAAAAGACTCGAAAGGATCAAAAACACAGGCTGAAACCAACCACCACAAGACTCGGAAAGGTTCCTGCAATGAAAACTGGCAGTCCCCTGCCAGGGTCCGGGTGAAATCCCCCAGCATCAAGGAAGGAAAGGTTTTGAATTGTGTGGTTAATACCAGTGACACAAATGATATTTGTTCACTGCCTAAGAACAAGCAAAAGACAATCCTGCAGATGTTTAAAAGCCCTGTTGCAGAGTAGATCAGAGCCATGGACACGTGGTGGAGCAGGAATGGGAACTGTGGTGATGTTATCCTGTGCTAGGCAAAGCTTCCCTGAGCAGTTTTGAGTGGTTGCTTTGGAGGGGAACCACTTTGTGGTGCTGCATTTCTGACAAGTTTTGGTAACATACACCTCCAGAATATACCATTTTCAATTTCTCTTGTCTTGAATATTATTTTCTAGCACTTGCAGCACTTCTTGCAGGAATCAGAGCATTTCTTATTTTCTAACTGGCACATGGTTTGGAGTGTGAATACTGGAAAACAAGGATAACTAATGATCTGATCTGAAAATGAGAATTGGAAGCCTTTAACGGAAAAGATGCACATTCTGTGGAGGAAACAAGTGAAAAATGAGTCTGTCTTCCCAGCTGGCTGTCAGCTGCAAGGTTGAAGCTTCCCTCAGCACAGCCACTGTTCTGTAAACTGCAGCACCTTGCTGGCATTCAGGCTGTTCCTGGAGTTGCATTGTTGGCACACCCATTAACACAAGCGTAACCAGCCAGCCACTCTTTCCCTCTCGTATGCTCACCCTGCCCTTGGACATAGAAAAGAGAAACAGGTCATTGTCCCCTGCCAAAGCCAAGGATTGTTCATGGATGCCAAGGCTGTGGGCTCCCGTTCACTTCTGTCCACAGAGATCCTTCCTGCAGATCCCGTTGTCGTTAAGAACAAGATACTTTTGTTTTCTCACTGTTAAATGTTCTGCAACTTTTCTTGTACAGTAATGTTACTATGTTTAACGCTGTTTAATTTTCAGACTCAACCTGGTTTGAATGTGATCAAAACAGTAATCCAGAAGCCAGGTATGATGGAGAAAGTTAAAAGGGAAAGAAGCAACTGAAAACTGAAGTTGTCAGTAATGACATAACTGTAATTAGAGATTCATATAACTGCCCTGCCTGGCTGTAACTGTTTCTCTCTGTTTCTAGAGGCACTACTCAATACCGTTCCTGTTGGGTTTAAAACTAAAATAACTCAAAAAAAATGTAATTTAGATGTGGAGATGCTGAGGCCTGTAGGAAGTTGAAGCTGGAGAAGAGGCAACCAGATCCTACTATGCAGAGGAAGTTTTCTTGGTAATTGTTTTATCTGTTGTCTTATGAAGCCATATTTTGGCTTCTCTTTGCTTCTTTGGAGCTACTTTTGCACTGTCTGTGTTTGAAATGGAACCAAGTGCCAGCTGCAGTGCTGAAGGGTGTTTGCTAGTCAGCAAACGTTTGAGTTTTGTCCTTTTTTGAACCCCATTGATGACTTCAATTCTGTTCTGGGGCATTCCTAACAGACTTGTTTCTTCAGCAGCATCTTCTGATGGTTTAAGTTTTAAAATACCAAATTTTATAGAAAGCATGGCCAGCACACTGAGCCAAAAATATTAATGGTTGGGTTTTTTTCCCCCCAAGGCCTGCATGTCTTTATCACTGGTGGGCTTCTCCTAAATAAATAAATAAATATTCTGTTCAGAGATGTTTCTTGAGAAAGTTACAACATCTGACCAGTGGCAAATCCTTTGATTTTTCTCCTGCTGCCTCAGCCATTGTTCTGGAAGCCTTCATTCAATATGGATCTATTTTTCTTTAATCCTTACCACAGTTGGAATTATTTTCTGTCTTATCCATGATATCAAAAAACACTTAATTAAAGGGTTTTTTTTAAGGCAGAGCTACTGACTGTTTCCATGCTGGTGACCCTCAGCCTTTCCAGTCAGGGTAAGCCTGTAAAAAACAAATCCTATTTTCAACGCAGAATGCAAAAAAAAAAAAACACAACCAAAAAAACAAAACAAAACAAAACAAAAAAAACAACCCAAAACAGGACTACAAATTGATTGTTAGATAAAACCCAAACTTAACTGCAAAATGTACAAAACCTGTCACCTATAGCAGCAGCCCTATCCAAGTTGGGGCACTGCAAGCCCTCAGGACCCCCACATGATCCCATTCCTCACCATATCCATGGCACAGTATCTTCACCAGGCACAATTCGGCTTATTCTTTTAGATCTCCATTGTTAGAGGGTGGAATTTGGCCACTGCTGGGTGGATCTTGGTTGTACCAGCAGCTTGTTTCTGACCCTGTGGTCCAGGAGCTTTGAAGCTGTTGAAATCAGCTTTGTTGTGCTGGTCTGGGTGAAGCAGGAGTCTGTATTGGGAATGTCTGGGCTGGTGTAACCATTCACTGTTGCTCACCTGCCCTCAGCCCTGGTGATTCGTTTGTCTTGTTCATGAACAAATTCAGCTCATCCAACTGCCAGGGAAAACAAAACAAATGCCAAAATCCCAAATACTTTACAAGCTTGGTTGCTTCCCTGAGGACCAGAGCTGGTGTGGGGATGGGAGGTAGGCAGGGAATAAGAGAAGGAACAGATGTACCTGTTTCCTTGGCAATGAGGTATTAAATTATTAGAATTCTAGGAAAATCTTGTCTTTGCTGCTCACAGAGTTGATAATTGTTACTGGCAAGGTGTTCAGCAGCAAGGCAGCCCCATTCCTGCTGTGCTGGGAAACTGGAAAGGAGTAAAACATTCCTTTCCTGACATTTCTTCAGGTGGCGTGGGGATCAGAAAGACCTGGTAGGGTAGATGGGGACAGTCCAAGGGTTTCCTCTTCTGGCTTTGTGCAGCAGTGGCAGGGGTGCCCTGGCAGGGCTCCCTGGACTGGTGCAGAGCAGACAAGAGCTGTTCCTAGACCACCTCAGGTCCTGCCCCACAGAATCCCAGAGTGGGCCAGGCTGGAAGGGACCACAGTGGGTCCATCTGCTCCAGCAGGGCCATCCCAGGGCACAGGGCACAGATTGTGTCCACACAGCTCTGGGACATCTCCGGTGAGGGAGACTCCACAGCCTCCCTGGGATCTGTTCAGGGCTCAGGCACTGCCCAGGAAAGTTCTTCCTCCTGTGCAGGTGGAACTCCCTGGGGTCAGTTCCTGCCCGTTCTGTGGTGCCATTGCTGGGCCCCAGAGCAGAGCCTGGCCCTGCTGAGAGCCCTCCCTGCACACAGGGACCCCCAGGGCTGAGCCCCTCTCAGCTGGGGCTCCTCTGGAGGCTGAACAGCCCCAGCTCCCCCAGCCCTTCCTGGGCACGGAGATGCTCCGGGCCCTTCAGCATCTCCACATTCCCCTGGATCTGCTCCAGCAGCTCCGTGTGTCTCCTCTCCTGAGGAGCCCAGAGCTGGACACTCCAGCTGTGCCTCCCAGGGCTGGACAGAGGGACAGGACCACTGCTGGCAGTGCTCTTGCCGTGTCCCCCGGGTCCCCCTGGCCCTTCTGACCCCCAGGACACTCTGCCGGCTCGGACACAGCTGGTTGCCTGTCAGAACCCCAGGTCCTTCACGGCAGCGCTGCTCCCCAGCAGGTCACCCCCGGCCTGTGCTGGAGCTCAGGGTTAATCCTGGGTGTCTCTGGTCACAGCACCTGGATCTGCTCCTCGGGCCTCGCTGCGCCGGGGCCTCTGTGGCGGGGTAAATCCGCGTGGGAACCCCGGGTGCGTGTCCTGAGAGTGCCGGCCCGGCCTCTGAGACCCGTGCCCCTTGGAAGGGGCGGGCCGGGAATTCCGGGGGGATTCCCAGGGAAAGCCGCTGAGGAGGCGGGAGAGGGGAGGGAAGGAGAGCGTTGCCACGGCAACTCCCGCCTCCCGCGCGACCGAGGGGGCGGGGCTCGTTACCACG
>VXBR01010896.1:129294-149337 GCA_013400215.1 Cisticola juncidis | reverse complement strand
TTATTTTATTACTTCTAGTGTAAATAAGATGGAGAAATCATTCCTGTTGTAGGCTAGGACAGCTTTCAGTTGTTGAAACATTTTTAAATTGCCAGTTGTGTACCCGAGTACATTATTAGAAGTACAGGATCATTGAATTATGATTATCACAGTATTTGCTGGTGTTGCTGGAGTGTTCCTGAGGTGTTTCCTGAGGAAAAACCTCCTGAGACTGAGTCCAGCTGTTCCCCCAGCACTGCCAAGGCCACCACTGCCCCATGTCCCCAAGTGCCACATCCACACATTCCTGCAGGGATAGAGACTCCACTGCTGCCCTGGGCAGCTCTGCCAGGACTGGACAACCCTCCCATGAAGAAATTTTCCCTAATATCCAATCTCAGCCTCCCCTGGTGCAACCTGAGGCTGTTTCCTCATCCTGCCACTGATTACTGGGTTCCATGGACCTTGTTCCCACACAGTTAGGGGTTGGCTGCCAAACTGGAAATAGATGTTGGTAGTTACTTTCTTTACCTTTCTCAGTAAGGATGAACACAACAAGTATTGAAATCACTGGCAGCTTTGTAAGTGAAAATGCACCATGTACAGAATCAATACCCTTTTTTCTCACCATCTTTCAGCCTTTTCTAGCCAAAGGTGTTCCAGACCATGGCAGGAGGGGGTGGAACTGGCTGATCTTTAGGGTCTCTTCCAAACCAAACCACCCTGTGATTCCACTCCTAAGACATTTAGAGATGCCCAAGATGTCAGAGATACACTGTGAGGGTTTATGGTGAAACTTTATTGTGCTTTTTAGCAGAACTTTACAGGTGGACATCACTGTCTGACTGTGTCTGGAAAAGCAGCTCTGGCCATGAAATTCCAGATTATCTCCAATCTCCTAGGGCTGCTCAACAAGGATGTTTTATTCCCTGTGTGTCTGCTCAAGCATGGTTTTTATGCTTTGCCCCATTGACAGCTCCTTCCACACAATGGCCATGGGATAATTATTGCCCATTTCAGCTGACCTGGTTCCATAAAATACACCACATCTCTGCTGTGAATTACCTTTATTGTCCATGCTCATGTCTGAGTAGGAAATGTGGTCTGTGTTATTTCAGATGGAATTGATAAGCTTTAAAAGAAACATCCAAACAGACTTCTCCATCTGAACTGAATCTGTTTGTTTCTTTCTTTTCTGTGGGATTGCCCCACAGTCAACTAATGGAAGCACTGCAATAGAAATATTCCTTTAAAAAGATATGTTGCTGCAGTCTAGCTCAGTTTGCCATTTAAAAGCATCACTGGGGACAAGCCACGGAGTTTTTTTGGGTCCTTTGTTTTCAAATACTGACCCCTCAGGTTTTTAAGATGTTTAAAAGTGAAAGGACATGAGAAAGCTGAGGCAGGGAGGTTCTGCCCTTACACACCAGCTAATCTTGTTCACTGGGACTCTCTGTAAGACATATCCTGGGATTTGTGCTCACATTCCTCCCACTAGCTGCCCTAGCCCTGTTCTCCCCAAACCTCCTAGGAGCTTGAGAGAATTTCACCCCAGGAGTTCTGTGTTTGAGCATTTAGCCAGTAACAAATGCCCCTGTGAGTGTTTTGTCTAATGCCACTCCTTTCCTCTTGGGGCTGTGCAGTCCGGCAGGAGCAGGAGCTCCGGAACGGAGGGGCCGTGGACAAGAAGCTGACGACACTGGCAGACCTCTTCAGACCTCCCATCGACCTGATGCACAAAGGCAGCTTTGAGACGGTGAGGGCTCACCCTGGGTGCACAGCCTGGCCTGCTGGGGGCCTGGGGAGGGTGTCAGGATGGATCTGTGGCTGGACAATCAGAGGGAGACAGGGCAGTGATGAATATTGGATGGAATGTTGGGCATGTGTTGAAGGACTTCAGTGATGCTGGTGTCACCTGGAATGGACCCCTAAGGATCATCGAGCCCAGCTCCTGACCATGCAGCCCACATTGTTCTGTTTCTATATCAGTGTGGTAAATCACACGTGGTGAAAGACTTCAGTGAGCAAGGGAGGCTGGTCAGAATGGGAGAATGGCATCCCTGGAGCTAGCTGTGTAGAGGGTACAGAAAAAGCTGGAGTAAGGTTCCTTTGGAAAGCTGAGCAAGTGTTCCATTCCCCTGTGGGAATGGTTTCTCTCCCCTCAGGGACCCCTAGAGCTTGTACCATGGAGTTTGACCCTTCCTTCCCTTTCTGACCCCATTGGCTGTGTCCCCATTTGCCCCTCCCTGACAAGAGCTGAGAACAGACCCTGTTCCTCTGTGCACTCCCTCTTTCCCTCTGGAGACCACCTGGAATAAACATCTTACTGCAGCTGAGGGTCAGAGCCTCTTTTGAATCCTTTATCCTGTCTATGATATATTCCTGCAGAGCCTGAGAAGGCCTGAGCTAGCTTAGACCCTCAGAGGGGTTAAAAAGGAGGATTTATTATCAAGCAAGGACTTTGCAAGCAGCACAGCCCTGCTGAGAAGCTCAGCCGGAGTTAACATGGCTGAGTGGCTTCTGATACCTGAGTGAGTGAAAGTATTTGCCATCAAGCCACAGCTTCATCCTCAGTGAGGTGTTGCTCTTGTACAGGATCACAGTGGTTGTCTTTTACTTCTGGGGAAAGTATCCCAGAGATCCAGGACACTGTCAGCTTTAAATAATATCAGGTATCACCTTCCCTGATTTGTAGGCACATGTGGATCTATTCCTAAATTGTTATGATGTGGATCAATGACTTAACTAATGATTAGAGAACATGCAGATTGGTATATATTTTTAAATTTTGAGTCTGTAATTCCCAGATATTCTTCAGAAATTTCACATACTACTGAACTTTCTCTTGGTCATCTTTGAATAGATGAGATAATGATGGTGATGATGATTATTTTTACTGCATGAGAATGCAAAGTAATGATTGGAGAACCAACTGCACAAATCTGCACAAGTGACTGAACAAAAATATTATTTACCTTGTTTTCATGTGTGCCTTGGCTGCTGTGCACAAGTACCAGAGCACTGCTGGAGACCTTTTGGTGAAACATTGTGTGCCTTTAGGGAGTCTCCAGCTCTCATCCATTACCCTCATCTCTCTTTTTATGCTTCCCAAACCACCGGGGATCAGTTGGTTTGTCACTAATTCCTGTGTTTGAGGGTGCCCTCCACAATCTCCTTAACAGAATTCCAGGATGCTGGCAGAGAGCAGCAGTGTCCACCTTGGGAAGGAACTGGGTGCAGTGGGAGCAGAGGAGCAGCCTGAAGCAGTTTGTGCTCAGGTGTCCCTGCCTTGTGATGTGTGGTGCAGGATTTACTTGAAAAGATGAATGTCAGGGCTCCAGCTGGGCCTGGGGTCCAGAATTGTTGATGAAAGCAGCAAATGTGTGGTTAAAGGTACCAGTAAGGGGAATTCACGTGGCAATAACCAGTGCTGCTGCAGGAGCAGTCAGCCAGTGCCCTCTGAGCTCTGCTATGGAGTTTGAGGTGGGTGCTTCTCTTTCCTTGGGTCTTGCTGGAAATGTATGAAGACTTTGATTGTGGCATCTGTCACAGTCAAAAGTAGTGTCAGAGAGTGAAATAACTGATTGATGGATGTGCTTGTCCTAAAGTCTCTGCATTCTTATTCAGTCTTGAAAGGTAATTTTAAAAAGGGGTGGGCTGGGGTTGGGATTTGTGTATCCTCACCTTGCCCTGTTCTGGGCAGTACCTGCACCCTAAAGACCTGCACACTTTCTGGTGTTGGCACTCACCTTGCTGTGTTCTTGTACAGTTCCTTGTCCTGTGAAGGAAATGTCCTTCATTTCACACTGATGCTCCTTAACTTCATTGCAGTGTAACTCTTCACACCTTCCCACTGTGTTGACCATTTCCCTTTGCATTTTACCTTTTCTGACTGCAAACTGCTTCAGCCTGGGACAGTGTTGGGCCTCAGTGACCACAGTCTCTCAAAATTCATCTCTAGCAAGCTGCTGTTGGCTTCTCCCTTCTCTGTATGCTGAGATAAATGGATATAAAACATATGTAAACCAGAGATGCTCATCACATTTTAGAGTATCAAAAACTAAGTACTGTCATTGTGATGCTCTTGTAGTTAAGCTTTGATCTAAGTGGGGTTTTCTTTCCAGGGTTGGTGTGTGGGGTGTTCCAGCCTCTGGAGAGGTGTGCAGGAATGCTCTGCTGGGGCTGAGCCATGTACATTTATCAGAGAATAATTTAGAATTTAGGGCTTTGTTGGCAGGAGTGGTGACATCTGGTGTTATATATCTTTGTCAGTCGATCTTTATTGCTGCTCTCTAAGCACTTTAAGATTGGCATTTGGGAATAAGTCAGTGTAATTATCTTTAGTTTTCCCCAAGAGAGCTCATTTCTTCAGTTACAGAGGAACTTTTTTACCAAGGCATAAGAAGTTGCTGTTTCATTTTAACTGAGTAATCCTAGCTTTAGGAATAGGTGTGGTTATCTTCATGGCAGAAAAATTTGCAAGAGTTGAATGACATTGGATTTTTTTTTTACCTGCCATATATGGAAAAGCATTGTGCTTCACATGCACAGCTTATGTTCACTGCACTTGTAAAATTCAGTGTGTGACTGACTAAATTAGAGTTCTCCCATTAACATTGAATAAGCAGAACAGCTTATGTTCACTGCACTTGTAAAATTCAGTGTGTGACTGACTAAATTAGAGTTCTCCCATTAACATGGAATCTGTTAGGAGTAAATCACTCAAGTAGAATAAATAAACTGCCCACCAAACATGTCTGATAGAGTGGTTTTATTTTCATCTCCAACTGCTTTCAAGAATTGCAGGTGTTCTCTACATGCCTTTGTAGAATTTGGGGGCACACACCAAACTGACTTAGTTTGCACTTCTTGTTATGGGCAGAGATGGTTCTGGTGTGTGCAGTTCTGTGTTTAACACTCAGCAGGGTTTCAGTGAACTGACTGAATGTCACATTGCAGAGTTTCAGGTCTGTCTATATGATTTTTTTTCCAAATTAACAATTACCTTTTTTAGCTCCCTGCTTTACAGCTGTGACTGTGGGTTTTTTTTTTTGGTTCTATTAAAAAAAAAACAACAATAATTTGGGAGCTGATCTGGTCACTGTATTCAAATTGTGCAATAATCTGTGCATAAGGTGCTTCTAGTCTGGTTTGGGTCAGCACAGCGTGGCTCAGGAGTGGCTGGGTCAAGGATCTGTGCCCTGCCCCAGGTAGGAAGGAGAAGTGTGGCCCAAAGAGGAGATTTCTTGTTTGATAATGCCCTGCTCTGACTCTCTGTCAGCTGTTGTCTTCCACTCTGAGTCACACACATGTCCAGAGGGTCACAAGGTGCTGGCTCCACTTCCTTCTTCTCTCTGCTGCCTTGAAAGGATTGCATTGCAACAAAACTGAGCCAGCAGGAAATGCCCCAACATTTTTAAACCATACATGTTCAGAGGAGTCAAATGAGAGGAAAACTTATTTCTAGTAGTGCAAGAGCCAGAGTTACCAGGGAGATCCAGCACTGAGCATAAACCCAAGACTTGTCACAGATTGTCTCACCAGGTTGCTGGTTTGCTGCCCTGAGTTGTAATGATGAAATATGTGACTGGGCAGAAAGGGTAAAGGCACACTAAGGACAGATAGGATTGGTTTGGGTTGGTTTTTGCATCTGGGCTCACTGGTTCTGCTCTCAGAGAGTGGCTGTCCTGCACTGCCCTGCCTGTGGGGTCTGGAAGTGCCTGACATGGCCTTTGTACCTCAAAGGAGGAGGGGAATGGGAAACAGGATCTAAATCCATCACATCCCAGCCTTTGGGATACACAAGACAGCTCTTGAGCCTTCCCTTGTTGCTTTGTCACTTACCAAAATGAGTCCAAATACATATAAACTCCAAATACAGTGTTTCTTCTCCTCACACTCTTGTCCTTCCACTGCCTCAGAAGAACCCCTGGAGCTGTGTAAGAACTGTGTGTGTGAGATAGCAGCAGTTTAACTGTGTCCTTTTAAATGTTAAATCCAAAGCTTACTTTTAGAAGAAAGTTAAAAGTAGCTTCAAAAGCTCTGCCTGTTCTGCAGGGAAAATTCAGTTTTGCAAATTTTCTCTGTGGAATTTCTTGCATCCTTCCAAGGCCCTTAGCTGGACAGAGGAAAGGTATAACCAGAGGTTTTCATTAATACCAAAAGATATCCAGAGTGAGGGTAGAAGAGTGAGATGCACTTTTTACCTTTTTAATTACATGGTTTTGGGAATGTTCTTTTACTACATGAGAACACAGGACTAAGGCAGTCCAACTGACTTAAATAACAGAAGGATTTTTGTTCCTTTTAAACTTGGGCAGTACCTCTAGGCCTCATCCCAAACTAGTTTCTTAGAATTAATTCTCAAAATGCACAGTTAGCTCAAAACAAGCCCTTTAAATAAAAGCATGACATTTATATTTAAGACCCGTGCCAGTTACTTAGATGTCACCTTCCCCACTTTTCTCACCTGGTGACCTGGATTTTAGCAGTGCAAATTAGTGGTAAGTAGTTAGTGTGAGGCCCCTTTTGGGAACAGGACTAGTCCATGCTTCTACCTTCATTTTTTTTTCCTTTGAGTGATACAAAAGCTGCCTCTGCAGGGCACTTGGCCACACAGACTCATTTTGCAGGCTGAGACTCTTGCCTTGGTGAAGTGTGTGGGGTTCACATTTCTGTCTGTCACACAGTGGGCAGGCAGACTGTTCCAAACTGCTCTGGCTAAAATTCATTTCAAAAGTAAAAACTTCGGTTTGGGGAACAAAGTAGTGCCCAAAAAGCAAAGTCTTCCATAACATCCTGATTCCCCTGAATTTTTTGTCCTTTGAATTCCTAATAGTAGATTACCAGCAGGATGGTGAACATAACTTTTAAATTTATTTTTTTAAGCAAAGAGAATTCCTATGCCAGTCTTTCCAGGTGGTAAGAGCATTCCTGCTGTTGATCTAGCCCTCTTTTTTTCAACAGGTATGACAGTTCAGCGATCAGAATTACATTCTTGATCAAACTCCTACCATTAACTTGCAACCAAGCAATCAGACAGTGCCAGCTTTGTGACTCAAACCAGTAAGATTTCTTCCTGCGCCTTCTGTCTCCCTCCCCACTTGCAGTCTGGATAAGCAGCATCAGAAAAGGATGCCTAATTCGGCAGCTGGACAGTCACAGAGTAACTCAAAACTTGGAGAGAAAAAGAAAACACGCAGAGAAGGGGTCCTGCTGAATCAATGCAAGTCCTCTGTCAATTATGCAGCCTCCTTAACTAGATGGTCCACGGGTTTATCTTTAGACTGAGCAGGTCTTTGTTGTCAGATCAGTGGGACTGACTACACTTTGCCCTGAATAAATACTTTATTCAGCATCTCCATGTGTGTGTCCCCTCTCCGAGTTGCTTTTCCCACCCTGTGCTTGGCTTGTTGAAATCCAGCAGCTCTGTTCATCGATGTGATTCTGTAACTCCAGGCTCATTTAAAGCAGATCCTTCAGCCCTGCCTCCTGTTTTGTGGGTGCCTTTTCACTAGCTCTGTCATCCTCCTCACTGTGAAGGGGTTTGGTGGAAGGTCTGGCAGTGGTAGAAGCCATCTCTGATCATTGCTGCCATCGGTGCTGTCTGGCCCTTCAGCCTGATCTAACCAAGCTTTTCCTTCTCCTTCCAGGCCAAGGAGTGTGGGCAGATGCAGAACAAGTGGCTCATGATAAACATTCAGAACGTGCAAGACTTTGCCTGCCAGTGCCTCAACCGTGATGTCTGGAGCAACGAGGCAGTGAAGAACATCATCCGGGACCACTTCATCTTCTGGCAGGTGGGAAATGCCCTGGGGATGGCTGTAAAGTGAACTCAGTGCCTTGGGAGATGGGAAAGAAGGAAAAAAAATATTTCTTTGGAAAGGATGGGATTCTTTTAGATGTATCTCATTTTACAAAATGCATCACATTTTACGAAATACATTACGTAAGCTGAGTTAGGCTGGAGGTTGGGTGCCTCAGTCCCCTCCATCACAGAATCACAGGGTGGCTCAGGGTGAAAGAGACCTTAAAGCTCATCTTACATTTTCTTAAACTACCTACTATTCATCCAGAAAAGGTGGAGTATATGTAGTTTATGGATGGAGGTGTAATTCATGGGTATCTGAAGGCATGAACTGCCTTTCACTTGTGCAATCAAGATGTTGCCACGTTGTTTGTACTACATGGAGAGCTAGAGGCTTAATTCCAGCTTGTCAGAGTTCCTGAGAACTGTGTGTACCATTTGCAGTTTGTCCTGCAGAAGAGAGAAAAATTGTGCTTTTTCAAGGTGCAGTTTGTTTGTGTTCCCTCTGCAGCCACTAATGTGCCCAATTTTGTAGGTGTACCACGACAGCGAGGAAGGCCAGCGGTACATTCAGTTTTATAAATTAGCAGACTTCCCTTATGTCTCCATCCTGGATCCCAGGACAGGTAAGACAAGTGGCAGCTGCTTACCTGGAGTTATCCCATGGGAAGGGCTGACAGATAGCCTGGAATAACTTCCTCTGAAGTTTGTGTTACATTTGGCTGAAGAATCTCTTCAAGACCTGAAGGACTGGCTCAGCATGTTCCCAGAGGAGCTAAAGGAATAAAACACCCAAAACTGGCAGAAATGTTGTATTTGAAGCTTAGCAAATATTTTGCTTAGAAAGTGAAAATAGTTCCATCTGGTGGAAAAACTCTGAATTCTTTTTGAAGTCTTTCAAAAATCATGTGATGAATAACTATAATATTTGTAAGTGCTACATGAGTCTGCATTCTGCTCCTCCCACAGAGCTTTGTGAGGCTCAGAAATGACTTTAAATTGCATCTTAATTTTGAAATTTTGCCTTGAAGCCATTTTGGCTTCAAGTTTTTGTGTTCTTTTGCTTGATTTTTACCTGAACAATCAAACTTCTTGCTCTCCCTCCAGCTCTTTCAAAGTTGTTGCTTTTTCTTTTGTATCCAGCAGCTTCTTATATCATCACATAATGCAGCAGCCTGGTTATATACTGTTAGTCTGGTCTGCTGTTACTAAGAACTGAAGTGACAGTGTTTGTGATCAGAGCTGAGACCTCTTTGTAGCTGACTTAAACCACCCAAAAATACATTTTTTTTAATGTTAGAATACTCGTCTTAGCTCTTTACTTCTGGGAACAAATGCTGTTTGCCAAGGGTTGAAATCAATTAAGCAAGAGTGCAGAAATGCTTCTTCATAAACTCAGTGGTTTGGTGTTTATTCATTTTGTAGCCAAATCCACCATTCTGTGCTCACATTCCCATAGATAAAAAGAAAAGAATGTCAATAAACTGTGTCTGTATCCATGTCTGTCCCTTTTCAAGGGGGTGGAAGGAGGAAGCTCCACGATTATCAGGTGGTAGCCTGTGGGAAGCTGCAGTTCCTCAAACAGGGACTCTTGCAGCCGTGAGTTGGTGTGTTTGACCACTAAACTTGCTGACACTTTGTTTGATGCCACCTTTTGTTCCCTAGGCCAGAAGCTGGTGGAGTGGCACCAGTTGGATGTGACTTCTTTCCTGGACCAAGTGACGGGGTTCCTGAGCGAGCACGGCCAGCTGGACGGCCACGCCAGCAGCCCCCCCCAGAAATGCTCCCGCTCGGTGGGTGTCAGGCTCTCTGGGAGGGCTGGGGACACCTGGAGCAGCCTGACCTGTGCTCACCCAGCTCTGCTGCTTTCCCAGACACAGCCCATGAGTTAGAAATACAGAGTGCCAGGAAATGCCTTCTCCCAGGGTCACTGTTCGTGCTTTCGGCACTTGGCTTGGATTTAGCAGTCAGTGTGACAGGAATATTGATTACTCCATGCACAACTCCAAGGAGAAGCCATTAAGCAATTACAGCATGCCTGGCTTTTCCTGCTGAGCCTTCCTGACAGGTTTAGTGGCTTCCCTTTGGGAAGACTGATGTCCTTTTGGTTTTCAGTACACCCTGGATGGCAGTTGTGATGTGTGTGTTGTCTCCATCCCACAGGAGAGTCTCATCGATGCCAGTGAGGACAGCCAGCTGGAAGCTGCCATCAGAGCCTCCCTCCAGGAGACACATTTTGATTCCTCCCAGGCCAAGCAGGAGAGCCGGTCGGACGAGGAGTCGGAGTCGGAGCTGTTCTCTGGAAGTGAAGAGTTTATTTCAGTGTGCGGATCTGAGGAGGAGGAGGAGTCGGAGATTCCAGCCAAGCTGAGGAAGTCTCCACACAAGGACTTGGGGCATAAAAAAGAGGAGAGCCGGAGGCCTCAGCCTGAGCCCTCTGCAAGGACTGAGCCTGGGACAGCATCAAACCACAGAGTCCTGCCCTGCCTTGATGCGGGGGCTCTGGAGGAGTCACCTGACAAGCCTGAAAGTGCATTCCGGGGCCTGGACGTGAATGGTAAGTGCCTGGTTTTTATGGCTTTTGTCGTGGCTTTTTTGCCTGAAGCTGTTCATAGGCTGCCAAGCCTGGTTTCATCCCTTCTTTTAAAAATCCTTTCTGATTTCCTGCCTCCTTGCCAGCAGCTGTGTGAGTGATTCACCAGCAGCACCACTTGGGCACAGCAGTGGCCCAGCCTGCAGAGCCCTCTGGGTCCCTGAGCTCGTGCCTTGCCCAGCAGTAAAGTCCACTCTGGTGTAACTCAGGTGCTCTGGGCAGTCACTGCTGCTTTGGAGGAGTCCTGAGCCTGATGTGTGTATTTTGAGCACTGTGGTAGAAATTTATCACAATTGTGTTTGTCTCCAGTCCCTCATCTTGCTGTGCTGTCCCCCCTAAAATCTGCACAGGAGCTCAGCTCAGCTGCCCTAGGGGTAACTTGTGATAATTCTCTGTGCAGGACCAAAGGCACAGCTGATGCTGAGGTATCCAGATGGGAAGAGGGAACAAGTTTCACTGCCTGAACAAGCTAAACTTCTGGTGAGTGGAGTTGAGGGAATCCTTGTCTGAGTAGAGGAAAGATGAAAGTGGAGAATTTCTATGCCTGGGGTGACACTGTTGAAGTCAGATCTGGTGGGAGAGGTGTGTACAGGGAGTACCTGCACTGTGTTCTGTGTCATTCCTCTGTGATAAGCACTGGCTCTGTGTGTCTCCACTGCAGCTTGGGTTTTGTGTACACTCCAGTGTCTTCCTCAATCCCCACACTGCTCATTTCCATTATAAAATGCTCTAAATGGCTTTTGCATTAATCATTAATTACCATGAAATGCTCTCAGCTTTCTCATTTCTGGGGCTTTGTTTCTAAAAGTAATTGGTTCCCATGGTAAAATCAAAGGCAAAACTCTGCATTCTCATTCTCCTGTTTCTTCTATCATACTTCCACCCTCCCTTCTGGATGTGGATGTTGGAGCAGACTTTGGAGCAAGTTTTTTGGAGCAATTTGTTTCTCCCAAAACAAATTTATTACAATATTATTTAATTACTGTGCCTCAGGTGTGCATCTCACCTGTGCTTTGGGTCCTTACCTTGGAGAAGTTCTTGTGAATGGCATTTCCATCAAAATTTTGCAGGTGCTTACCTGGGAGCAGAGTGTAAAAGGTTCTGTTTGCCATGAGATTTCAGGACAGTGGCCAGTTAAGCTCATTTAAATGTAATTAATCTAACAGCTGGAGTCATAGGGAAAGCAAAAGCACACCTCATCAGGATTTATGTAGATTTGGGAGAAAAATGTCCTATGTCTTACAGAAAATGGGGCTCTAGGAATGTACAGCATCCTCAGCTCATGTTCTCATCCTTGACTCTCCTGCTTGAAAATAAAAGCAAAAAAAAAAAAAAAGCTTGACTGCTTTTTGAATGCAGCTTGTTAAGTAAATTTGCATGTATTATTAAACATGTGGCACTTTTGAGTACTTAAGCAATTCATTTAGGCAGTACAAAAGTGTAATACTGTAATATCCCTGATAATCCTGACTTCTGGGTTGGCTCCTTTTATGGACTGTGGAAGTTAAAGGAAATTTATCTCAGCATATGATTTCCCTTCTGCTCTACAGTCAGCAGAGGAATTTAGCTGAGTCAAGGTTTGTGAGTAAAGACATCTTTTGGCTTCAGAGCTGAACAAGCAACATTTGTGCTCATCTCATGTGATCTTCTGGAGCCTTTCAGTCAGATCCAGATTGAGTCTCAGGTGTTTCTTTGTGAGCATCATTTCCATACTGGATTTTTTCCAGCCTTTAGTTGCTTCCATGTTAAAGCTGGCCAGAACTAAAAGGAATGCTTAAGGAGAAAAATGAAATTTTCTAATTTCTAAAAGAAATTGCTTAAGGAGACAGTTGTACTTCAAGAGTTTCAACTGATGATACTCCCCAACACTGGTTTTAAAATTGTTTTATTTTTAATATTGTGTTGTTATTGATGAAGCACTGCCTTCTTCACACACATAATTTCCAAGAGGTGCTTGTTCTTCTAATATTACCATGGCCCTTTCTTCCCCTCAAAAAAAAATAAAAAAATAAAGGCAACACTGCCTCACTGCCTTTTTATAGAAGCAGTTGCTCACTGTGTGCAAATTCAGTTGACTTTGCCCTTCCTCCACATCCTGAACACCTCTGGTTTGCCAAAGGTTTCAGGTGTGCAGGAAAGACTGGCCTGTGAAGGGACAGGGAGGGATGTGGGCAGGAAACTTGACTGAATATTTAAACTGAAAGGAATTTAGATCACCTTTGTTGCCTGAAAAGGAAATCTTCCCACTCCTTGCATTGCCCCTCTGACACTGGCACTGTCACCTGCAAAGCCTTTGGAGATGGAGGTAAAGGAGGATGTTGGGGCACAGCCTCCTCATGCCAAAGGGGTGGGATTTGGATGAGTTTGGAAGGAAATCCTGTGCTGGTGCTTGCCTGGCTGTTCCCCAAACCTTGGAAAAGCCCAGGCTGAGGAGAATCCCTGGAGCTGAACTTGTCCAGAGCCCTCTGGAGCTGAGTGGGGCTGGAGGTTGGGTCCCCTCCATCAGAGTCACAGGGTGGCTCAGGGTGAGAGTGACCTCAAAGCTCATCCCATTCCATCCCCTGCCATGCACAGGGACACCTCCCACTGTCCCAGGCTGCTCCAAGCCCTGTCCAGCCTGGCCTTGGACACTGCCAGGGATGGGGCAGCCACAGCTTCCCTGGGCAGCCTGTGCCAGAAGAGTGCTGTGGGCTGCTGGGATTTACTGCCATGAGCTGTTCACCAAAACAGTGTGAGCAGTATTGATAGGACCCCCTGATTTTGTCACACTTTTTTAGTTACAAATTATCTTTTCTTCCTCTCTTACAAAAGCTACAACTTCTCCTGCCCACATCTTGCTCCATTGCTCTGTCCTCTTTTTTTTTCTGCCAGTCTCCACTTTTCTACTCCTCTCTATACTTTAGGTTCCCAGCTTTAGGTGCTGTGTTTCCTGATGAACTTGAGAAATCTTTCACCACAGCACAGACATGAACTCTTCCTGACATGCCTGTTGCTTGGGATGTGAGCCCCTCATCCCAATGCTCTGTATCCTGACCCAGTTGCTTCTGTAGGCAGAGAAGCCAGTGAATTGAAAAAATATTTAAAAATCTGAAATCAAGCAACCCCAAAATCTCCCAGTTACTGAGGGCAAGGAAAAAAAAAATTCTTCATTTATTTTGGTCCATGCTAGCTCACCAAAAGGCTTCTTTGGTGGCTTTTAGCTTTAGGGTAAGGGCAATATCTGATAAACAAACAAGGGGGCTTCTATTTTGGGTTATTTAAAGCTTTTTTTCCAGATTCCATTTCACTGTGACTTGAATGTGTGGTGTGGGATTCAGCTCTCTTGCATTAATGCATTATTATCTATAGTTTCATGTATAGGATCAGTTAGGTAAGGGATCCCTGGTAATTAGTTTTTGTGATGGACCAAATGAAATGTTAAAGAGGTGCTCCACGCAAAAATTCCAAATTTTAAGGTTTTCTTTGATTACAAACTTCCTTTTTAAAGGAGAACAGGATATTTTTCTAGCATTGTGCATTCTGTGACTCTGATGTGCCCTCCTCCCTCCCCAGGCTCTCGTGAAGCACGTCCAGTCCAAAGGATACCCCAACGAACGCTTCGAGCTGCTCACCAACTTCCCCCGCAGGAAGCTCTCCCACCTGGACTATGAGACCACGTTACAGGAGGCAGGCCTGTGTCCCCAAGAGACTGTCTTTGTGCAGGAGAGGAATTAGCACTGTGGCCTGAGCTCTCCCAGCCTCCCTCCCTCTCCTCTTTGCCTGGGACAGGAGTTGTTCAATATGCAGTTAAGGCTCGTGGGATTGCAGTGTTGGAGTCAGGCTGGCCCTTCCTTCTCCCTCCTCCCCTCTCTCCCTCTCTTCTCCTGCTCTAGTGACCAAAAGAGAGTGCTCAGAGTTTTATTTTCTTCCTCAGCTGCAGAGAGCATTGGGAAGGACACCTTTCCTCTGCTTTCCTGGAATAAAGTAAAACAGTGATCTGTACATCCAGCATGCTGGAGCTTGGAGTGGCCATAATACACAAACCCTTCTCGCTGCTATCCTTAAATCTCTTTTGTTTAATTTATTTTTGGAAAGAGTGTGTGATAAGGCACAGAGGCATCTATGTAAGGAGAGAGCTTAACCTTCAGGACAGTCTTTCCTTTGCTTAAATTCCTTACACAAAAGGTCTCCATCAACTTTCCAGCCTTCTCTTACCCAACACTGGTTTTGGAAAGGAGTTGGGTTGAGCCGTGGTAAAATTCTCTGCCCCACCTAATTCAAAGGCTTCTAGACTGCCTGCATGTTTTCCTCCTGCTTTAAATTGCCAGTGGACATAGTAAAAAAACCAACCAAGCCCTCAGAAATCTCACTGTGCACCATTTGGGATTGACTGCTTGGCCCAGAGGGAAAGCTGTGAGTCCAGTGCTGGAGCAGAACCAGCTCCTTGGTGGGACTGGGTGGGTTATCCACCTTCTCCTCCCAGCATCCTCAAAGTGTCTCCTTACTTGCTCTCAGGATTTTGCAAATGACAAAGGTACTGTAAAAGTTTGGGATTCTCTGCAAACGCCTGCCACAGAGACCTGGCAGTCAGTTGGCTTTTTTCCTTGGCCCAGTGGTTGGTTTTTCTAGGAGTGAGAGGTTTTACAGGAGTTTTACAGCACTAACAGCATTGAGCATCAATTAATGCTTCATAAAACCCTTCCCAGCCTCGTGGCATGAATTCCCTGGGATGATTTTTGTTCTATTTACCCATTTACTGTCACTTACTTCTACATTTGGAGGGCTGCATGGGAAGCTGCTCCTTGGGGCAGGGTTTCCTCTCAGCTCTGGAAGTGGCACCACAAGTCAGTGCCCTGGTTTTCCTCCAGTGTCTTCTCTAGACATGGGGCTGATGGTCAGGTGGTGTTTTAGGAGATGTTCCAGTGGGACAGGAGTTAACAGCCCTCAGCATGGTTTGGTGAATTTGTGTATTTACAACTAAAAACTCAGTTTAATGTGGTCTTCAGTCACTGAGGAGAAAGGCACATGGGACCTGACATAACTGCTGACATTTTCTGCCACTCTCAGATGATTGTCCTTGTTAAACACTTTAATAGTCACAAATTTACATATTTCAAATTTTCAACTATTTTGCCTTTGATTTCATACTAGCATCTGTACTTTGGAACCTTTAAATGCAAGAAATCACAGAAAATGTTTGGCATTCCCCACAAAACTTCAGCTCACAGCTGTCTCCTGCTCCTGATTGAGGTTTGATGTGTATTCATGCAATTGTACAAATTGATTTCCCTTTCTGCTGCAGGATGTAGTGTCAGGAAAGCAGAATCTCATCCCAGTTTCCTGCTCAGGTGTCATCTTTTGTGAAGACCCCCAGGTGTGGAGGCTGCTCCCAGCATGGGAGGTGAGGGGGGATCTTGTGTTTGGCCTGTGAGGCAGCAGTGGCACCTCTAGACTGAAGGATCCTTTAATTCCTGGATCTCCAGATCCCTAACTCACATTTCCTCGTAGTCCTGAAGCTTCCTGAGGCAGCTCCAGCTATGTGGTTGGAATAACAGGGTGTGGTTTATTTATTATCCCTCCCCTGCCCCTCCTGGGCCTGCTCCTTTATGTGGGGCTGGGCTGAGCTTTGAGATGAAACAGGAAATGCTCAAACAGGGAAAAGAAGACAGGGAAGCTGAACATTCACACTGAAAATGGCATTTTCTTTCTAGGAGTTTGTTCTGTTTGTTCTAGGAAGCTCTGATCCTGGATTGGGGTTCTTGTTTCTGTGTCACAGTGTGGTTTTAATATCAACTTTCTTTTGCTTTGCTTTGAGAGCAAGAAAAAAAAAATTAAGCAATATGTATCCCTGCACATGGCTCTTCTCTTCCTCTCTCCTTCCCAACCCAAACAAACCCAGTGCCACTCATCAGCTGTGCTGGGGGCTGGAAGCTGATGAGAAACTGCACCAAGCAGGACACAGCCTCTTCAGCCCTTCATCCCTGTGGAGGAATGTGTTTTACTGGCCTCAGGAATGTGGGTGAGAGCACAAATCCTGTCCTGCCTGGGACAGCTCGTGGCAGTGAAGGTGATGGGTCGGGCAGTGTCGAAAGAGCCTTGAAACAGTCACTGCTTGATGTGAAATCTGAGGCTCAAATTGCCTTTGCTGGAAAAAATGTGTTAATTGGATTGGGAAATCCAATGATGAGCTGTGAAGGACAGAGGAAACCAATCCTTCAAAAGCTGTGGTTTGTGGCTTCCTGCAGGTCACTTGGGCAGGATTTGCATGTGGGGCTGCAGGAGCAGCAGTGCATGTAGGCAGTGGAGGTTTGTCTGAGGGCTGCTCAGGGCTGTGTTTGAAGCTGGAACTCCCTGCTGCTGGTGGGGATGTTCCCTTTGCCTCCATCCTGTGCTCCCCATCTAACACAGCTCCATTTTGGGATGTAATAATGGCCAGTAGTCCCAGTCACAGCCAGGATCCTGGGACAGAAGGTGAAACAAGCTCTGCCTTTCCCTGCCAGGTGCAGCTGGCACATTTACTCCCCACTTCAGAGGGCCACAGAAGGATTTTGGATCTTTCTGGTGCTGCATGCTCTTAAGTCAGGCTGATTGACCAGCCTCAACCTCACAACATTCCCCAGTGACCTAAAAGGGCAGGTAGAGGCTGGGCCAAACATTTCTGGCCACACTTGTGTTATTTTCTTTAGGCTTTGAACTAAGGTCTGTGTTTTTTATGATTTCTGATGTTCATGGACTGCATTGATTGTTTTTCCTGGTAAATCAGTTCAGTTAACACCACTGATCTTAGAGGAACAAGGATCTGCAGGTAGCCTTGTAAAATACACTTGTCTGTAAAAGGCATCCAGGTGTACCATTATTCCTAAGTAGATCTAAACAGGAATTTTTCCATCAGCTCTTCCCAGAGCTCCCTGACCATCTCCTCACTTTTAGGGGGAAGTGACACCTTTCCCTTCACAGCTTGTGTTTCACAGGGTCCACATCCTTCAGAGCTGATTTGTACACTCAGCCTGCCCTGGCACTGGTGCTGTGGTTTGTACTTTGCAGAAATTGGGTTTGGTGCAGGTTTTAGTAATTCAACCTCTCTGCTGAACAAATTCCTGTTCCTGCAGAGAGCTTCTTCACTGGGACTCGAGCAACAAGGGCTAAATTAAAACCCTTTTTAAATTAATTTAATTTTTAAATTAATCTAATTTCAAAAGTGTTCTTTTGGGGACAGGACAGCATTTGGGCTGTTTGTCAGGTAGCAAATGCTGCAGAGATGCTTGAAATATGGGGTTTTTTGGTAAACCAAATAAAAATGAAATATGAGCAAAGGGACCTGTGTAGGAATGTCCATGTGAGTGGGAAGTGTCATTTCAGGGCCTCATCACTACACTTCTATTCCTTTTTAGTTTGTATTAAATGTCACTACTTTCTTGTGGTTTAATCCATCTTTAGTGAAGTTTATAAAACAGGCAGTCTGGTGTTCCAGGAGGAGAAGGGATGGCAGAGATGTGCTTTGGGTGGGTGAAGTGCAAAGTCTCTGTCCTCAGGGACTGGCTGTGCCTTGTCTGGCTGTTCCCACAGGCTCAAATCCAGCCTCTGCTCTCCCTCACCCTTTCTATTTATTTATTTTCACAAGTGATTTTCTATAAATGGAACAGCTCCTGTTCCAAAGCCAAGCTGATGCTGAAGCCTGTGTTGTTGGAGGTACCCCCAGGGCTGTGGATTTGGAGCTGGTGAGGTTGGTGGATGCCTTTTCTGTGCTTTTATTCCTCTTGTCCCTGGGGTGCTCAATGTCTGTGCACTCCCAGCAAACAGAGCCATAAGAATTTACACCCACAGGGGCTCAGAGGCTGCTGCAGCTGCCAGCACAGCCTCAGCCTGCCCGGGTATTCCACCCTGTTCATGGGCACCGTGGTGGGGCAGGAATTGGGGGTTTGGTCACTGTGAGCCTGGAGAGTCTGCAGTGCACAGAAAATCACTTTGGAACTTTGTGAAATGTGCCCAGACTGAAGGTGTAGAACTGAAACTGTGGAGCAGGGGATGAGGTGCTATTTTATAGACCAGATTTATATGAAGAACATCTGAGTAAAACTCAGCTCAGAGACACCAGACTCTAGGACACGTGATTTTTTAAAAATGAGGCTGTTTCCTGGAACTGGGGCACATCCAGTTTCTAAGGGACAGCTTTTCACAGTGGTCACTTTCTTCAATAATGGCAACTTCACATGGGAGGATGGAGAGGATTAATTTGGAAGTTTTCAGCTCACTGTGCTGGGAGGGACCAAACTCAAGGAAACCTCTGATCTATATACACAACTGCTGCATTTTTTATAAATATATGTAAATGTCCTATTGTAATATTTGATCCTGGAAATAAAACAGTTTTCAGTAGCTTTCTTCAGCTCTTGGTTTTTTGGGGTTAGGGTTTATTTGTTGGTTTTGTTCTGAGGGAAGTCTGTCCCTGTGTTGTGTGGGGAGTTCCTGAGTTTCTCCTGAAGGATACTGGGGTAGAAGGATAGGGAGCTGCAGGATTGCCCAAGAAAGCTTCAGGCTGTTGTAGAGGATACAAAACCTTGAATGAGACAAACTTACAGGACCTTGACAGGAAAAATACCTGTATGAAAACTAACAAAAAAGGCAGGGCTAGGATTTTCCATCCTTCCCAATGAATGAGCAGAGAAAATGGGAGTTTCTCTTCTGAACTGTTGATTTCCTGGTGGAGGGGGTGGCAGAGCCTCTGACTTCTGCAGTTGTGTTTGGGCTCCTTGGGACATTCCTGTCGTGGCCTGGCATGAAATGCTGGGGAGCAGGGACCCTTCTGGGCCAGGGCTTGGCAGGTACAGTGGAGAAACAGAAATTAAGGAATCAGTTTTGGGTCATCCTCGTGTTCCTGACTGTAGGGAGGTCTCCTCTGAAACAGGAGCTCAGCCCCTGCCAGTCTTGAAGCTGGAAAACCCTGAACTCTTCATGCAGCCTAGGAAAATATTTCCATTTACAACTGAGTCGGGAATGCTTTTACATCTGCAGGTCAAGGAACTACCTGGGGATACCTCAAACCTAAAATACCTCTTGGGTTTAACTTACTTATTTTTCCTTTCTGTAAACTTCCAGCTTTTCATGGGGTTGGTTTATCTGAACTGTAAATTCAGGTAACATTTGTAAGCCCTGAAGTGAATATTGTCCACCTGGTCAGCCTCAGGTTCTCTGCTTTTTGAGACAACACTTTCCAGACAATATTCAATACTGATCGTGTTGGTGTTTCCTCAGTCAGTTGTAGCCACAAACACCCTGCAGGGCTTGTCTGAGGGGATTTTGGAGAAGTCTTGGCTGAGTAGTGGCAGAAATAAGGAGGTGCAGATGCTAAGGAGGGGAGAGAGAGAGACCAGGGGGGTGCTGAGCGTCTTTCATGCAGGGCCAAGCTGGAGACTGGTTTGGCACAGGATGGTTCCTTCTCACCACTTCTAGGTTCTCCTTGAAGCCAAACCACTCCTGGAACCCATCCTGCTGTAGAGATTCCCCAGCCCCAAAGTCTCAGAGTTGCTGTTCCCTGAGATTCTCCTCGGGGTTGCTGTTCCCCGAGGTAATCAGGTTTTTCATCTTCTCTTTGCCCTGAGTGTTTCACCCCAGAGCCAGAGCAGACAGGCTGAGTCCCCAGTCCGTGTTTCCAAGGTTGTTTATTCTTCATTATCTCAGTTCTGTC
>VXBR01010896.1:108258-119374 GCA_013400215.1 Cisticola juncidis | reverse complement strand
TTTCTGCTCCTGCAGGTTGTCTGCAGGGGTGACTGCTGGCTGCACTCACTGAGTGCCCCAGCATGGTGACCTTGCCTTGAACTTCTCTCAGGGCACAAGCTGCTGTTTCTTGTCACACAACTTTGCCACACAAGTCACCGCTCCTCATTACCAGTTTCTCCACTGGTTCCAGCTGTGTTTAGCATCCCTTGTGCCTACTTTCACACCCTTTTCTCTCACTTGCTAGTTAGTCTTTAAGTTCTGTTTTGCAGTTTCAAGGGAACCGAAAATTCCTGTTCTCCATGTTGTCTGTCATTTGTCAGCCTCCACCCCCTCCCTGGTGGAAATTGAGACGTGGTTGGTGTCACAGACTGAAGAGCTGGGCACTGTTGGTGACCAGTTCTCATTTAGGGCAGTTGAGCTGGTGTTTGTCACCTGCACAGGTGAAGGGGACACGAGGAGCTGAGCTGGGGCACTTGGATGGAGTCGTGCTGGGGAGGCAGAGCTGGAATTGAGGTGTAGCCCCCCCAAAATTCACCTCACACGTGTCAGGAGCAGCTGCTGCTCATTCCTGGGAGCAGGACCCACTCCTGTGCTCACCCCTGCCCAGAACCTGCACAGGACCAGCGTGGGCTGAGCCTGCCTGTGCTGGGAGGGTCAGGGGAGAGCAGTGATGGCCATGGCAGGTGAAAAAACCAAATCCCAGAGCAGATGAAACATTCCCTGGGCACTGGGGTGGTTGGACCTGAGCTGGCACCTGAGCACCCCCCAGCCACTCACCCCATCCCACGGGACAGGGAGAGAATCAGAGGGGTAAATGTGAGACATCTCCTGGCTTGACATAAAAACACTTTAATAATTGAAATAATAATAATAAATTGTAATGCAAAGGAAAATAATGAAGAGAGAGAACTAAAAGCCCAGACAGAAAAGTAATGAAACACAAACATTTCTTTATCATCAGCCCAAATATAAAACCCAGCCCCATCCCAGCTTGGATGAAGGAACAGAATTCTACCCCAGCCCAAACCCTCACAGTGACTTCAGAAGGACCATTGAGAAAAAGTCTTTTCATGAAAAAGAAAGAATTTAACATTATATACTGTATTTATACAGCATAAATATTTATAATGAGGGGAGGAAAGCCCTGGTGATACCAGGTATGGCACAGCTGGAGCACCACATCCCCCTGAGCACACCTGGCACACAGGGATGGCACAAGGTCCCCCTGGCTGCCTCTCCCCATGGCAGGTGCCACCTCCCCAGGGACAGGGCTCCAGTGAGTGCTGGGATGGGCTCTGCAGTCACTGCCTCTCCCTGCCCCCTTCTGCCCAGCCCAGCCACGGTTCCATCCCCACCCAGAGCTGGGGACGGGAGTTTCTGCTGCTGTTGCCCCCAGTATCTGTTTCCAGAGGTGCCTCTTGCTTGGAGGGGCGCCTGGGGCTGGGCCGAGGGTGAAAGCCCCCCCACCCAACCAAAACAGAATTTAAAAAACAGTAAAAAAATGAGATAAACCCCAGTGTGGGGGCAGTAACACACCTCTGTGGCAGGACGCAGCCCACGGGCTGATTGATGCTCCAGGATGCAGCTCGGGGGTGGTGTGGGGAGCTGCCTGGGCGGGCTCTAGGAGATGAAGCAGCTCCTCCTCCTCCTCCTCCTCTTGGCCCGGCGGGGCGCGGGGCGGTGCCGGGGCGCTGTGGCCGCCAGGGGGATGTTCTGGAGGACATCGTGCAGAGTGAACATGCTGAAGGAGATCTGCTCGTACGGAGACCTCATCCCGTTCTCGTAGAGGCAGGCGAAGGCGATGGCAGTGCCGCCGGCCACCGGCGCGTCCCGGAAGGGCAGCTCCAGGTAGGCCAGGTCCGAGTAGGCGCTCGGGCCCTCGTAGATGACCCAGGGCTCTGTCCAGCTCTCTGCGTCCCTGGGGAAGGTGCTCAGGTGAACCCCCATGTTCACCCGCGACATGGGGCTGGTGGGGTGGGAGTAGAGGATCCACGTGGGTGCTTGGAAGAAGGGAGTGGGGCTGGGGGTTGCTGCAGAGTCCCCTGGGACCAAGGTGGCGCTCTGGGTGTCATTGTGATGCCCTGGGGTAAGACAATCCTTGTCTGGCTCATGGTGGTTGCCAGCAGGGGGCTCAGCTCCTCCTGCCTGCCAGGTGGGCAGGTGCCCAGGCCCCCGGGGCTCCCCAGGGAGCAGCCGGGGGACCGAGCCCCGGGGGGACACCCCGGTGTCCCGGGCAGCCCTGGGGACGTACACGAGCGGTGCGGGGAAGCCGATGACGCTGCCGTGGCAGCCGTGGGGCGGCTCCACCAGGCGCTGCACCAGCTGCCCCCCGTGGAACACGGCGCCGTCATCCGTGCTGAGCGCCTGCACCCTGAAGCCCAGCGGGCTGCGGGCGTTGCAGTAGAGGACATTGGACCCGTCCTCCTCGTCCACAGACACCAGCTGGCACTCGCCCGTCTGCAGGTTGGGGATGAACTCCCCGAAGCGCCAGCCCCGGCCGTGGTCGTCGCTGTAGAAGGCGAAGGAGTGCGGGGTGGTCTTGCAGAGCTGCCCAAAGCACTCCTTGCAGTCGATGTGGTAGCTGTAGGCGGGCACCAGCAGCCGCCCGGAGCGCAGCTGGATCCCGTGCCCGGGGCCCAGCGCGAACGTCGCCCAGTCTGGGGAGAGGAGACAGGACAGGGTGAGGGTGGGATGGGGTAAAGAGTGACCCCTGTAGTTGTGCATTTCTGTACCCGAGCAGGTGTTTCTATATAAGGAGGTTAAACTAGAATTTTCTATAGCCTGCTGGTTGCAATTGGCTCAGTACCAGCACAGACACAGTGATGGGGCTTTGGAAGTGCATCTCAAAGCCCTGAGTCAATCTCATTGGGCAAAGAGCCAAATAGCCCACCTAGACCATAGGTTATTAAAGAGCCTGCACAGAGGTGCACGAGGCTTTTTGGGAGTGCCTTAGCCAGTGTAACTGTGCTTGGTACACTGTGCTCGGCTTATCTCTTTTCCTTTTGTAACGTTTGTTATTTTGCTGTTATTAAACCTTTATTTTACAAAGCATATCCTGAGAAGCCGTCTCGCTATTATTTAAGCCATTTCTCCGCTGGCTGGACCCTCGGAGTTATTGGGGGGAATCCCAAGAGACCCCCATGGTGCCCTGCCATGCCCAGTGTGGAAGGGTCCTCATGGCTTCCTCTCAGTCAAGCCAAGACAAGTGGTGGGGTGGGAGGGCAACAGAACCCAGTGCTGCCAGGTGGTCCTCACCAGTGCTCCTACCCATGGCTATGGGGCCTCTCCATCTTCTCCTCACCCCCAGAAACTGATATGGAAACTCCCTCCATGCCTTCTCCCCCCCTGCTTGAGGTCCTCATCCACCTTTTTGGAAGCTTGTGGGATTCCTCTGTCAAAGTCACCCCCAGTAATGCCACTGGTGTCTCCAGGAGGCCAAACCCCCCTTGCTAGCTGTTCTCCCCTCTCCTCATCCCCCTGCAGCTGGGTACCTTTGATGGTGGCACCAATGACCTGCTGTGTCAGGTCAGTGGCCATGCTCCAGCTCAGGCCCTGGTCGGCGCTGGTGACACAGCAGAGGCGGGTGACATTCTGGCCAGTGACAATCTGGTAGGCTTCGGGTGTCCTGCCCAGCACCGTGATGAAGAAGAGGAAGAGGGTGCCCGTGAACTCATCGTAGAGTGGGCAGGGGTTCATTGAGCGATGGTGCTGCAGGGTTGCTGTCTCCAGCACACGCATGTCTTCCCACTGCCCGGGGAGGAGGAGAGGACAGAGAGGAGTAAGGACCATCCTACTTTTTCACCCTGTGGTTGCCCCATCCCTGAAGTGCTGGATTGGACAGGGCTTGGAGTAACCTGGGATATCAGAAGGTGTCCCTGCCCGTGGCAGGGCATGGCATGAGATGGCCTTTGAGGTCCTGTGCAACCAAAACCAACCCGTGACCCTGTGATTCACTTCACCCGTGCCAGCCTCCCCTCCCCATGTGGCTGCCTGCAGGAGCTCGGCTGTGCCACGTCCTGGCGATTGGGACAGCCCCCAGCCTGTCCCCAGCCTGTCCCCAGCCCCGGCGATGAGGACAGTCCCCAGCCCATCCCCAGCCCGTCCCCAGCCCGTCCCCAGCCCGTCCCCAGCCCCGCTCGCACCTCCACGTAGCTGCCGTAGATGCTGCCCCGCCGCAGCACCAGCAGGTTGGCGTGGGCATCGTCGGCGCTGAGGCGCTCCTCGGCGAAGGCCAGCAGCTTGGCCCCGCAGGGCAGGTAGAGCAGGGCGGGCACACGGTACGTGACACCGCTCGATTCCTTCTCGAACAGCACGGTCCGGGCCGGGAAGTGCCGGGAGCCCATGGCAGCTGCAGAAGATGTGGCGGGATGATTAAGGGGAGCGGAGCACGGCCAGGACACGGGGTTGTCCCTGGAAGGGTTTGGGGTTCAGCTTGGTGGGTTTGGGTCTGGGTAACCCCCCAGGAGCAGGGGCTGAGGTGGAGAGGGGCTGAGTGTGTGCTGGCAAGGCACCACTGCTCAGAGGTGAGCCAGGGCATAGGGTAACAGTGAGGAGACTGACCTGGGGACCCCAAAATAAAATTAAATAAAATGAATCTGATCTTTAAGATGTTCGTCTGGGAAATCAAGGCCAGCGAGCCAAGAGCAGCTCCCTGCTCTCTTTCGGCAGGCGCTGGGAGGGCAGAGCCCGCACAGGAGCCCTCCGGAGCAGCCAGGCTCATCATGCCAGGGTCCGGGAGTGCTCCTGTGCCCCCGGTGCCTCCAGTGCAGTGGCCCCAGCTGCCCCCTTGTTCCCCCTCCTCTGTGGGGGACCCTGAGGCGCACAGCACGGACACTGGGGTCCCCAGCCGGGCTGTCCCTGTGGCAGTGGGGAAGAGCTGTTCCCAAATGCCTTTCCTTCAGGGACAGGTCAGCTGTCCCCAGTTTACACATTTCCCTGGAGATTATCCCCATGGAAGGAGATGGGCCTCCACTCCAGGCTCAGCTGGAGCAGCCGCTCTCACCTGTGGTTTCATCAGGAGCTTTGGCTCCCCATCTCCCCCCGGGAAAGCGAAGGCACTCACCGGGTCCTGCTCAGCTGCCGGGTCCCCTCTGTCCCTCGGCCCCGCCACGCAGTAACTCCGGCTGTCGCCGCTGCCGCCTTTCCTCAGAGCTGTCGCCTCTACCGCCACCCCCTCCCCTGGCCGGGTCCCCCCTCCGATGGTCACGGGGCTCCCACGGCGGTGCCCGCGGAAATCCCTGACTCAGCAGCGGCGCTGCCGCGCTCCCGTGGCACAAAGGCGCCCTTGTGGCCCGGCAGAGCCCCGCGCTGCCGAGACACCGTGCTCGGACCCCGGGAGGGGAACAAGGGCATCCATGGGGCGGGGATTGCCTCTCCTGCCTCAGTTTCCCTCCTCCTGCAGGCTGGGAGAGGCCAGACTTCCCTGGTCAGGGGCTCCAGCCCGTGCTCACCACAGCCCCCCCTGCCGTGAGCTCCCCAGCCAGGGAGATGTGGTCCAGAGGGTCCCAGCCCTCCCAGGACCCCCAGCCTTCCGTGGACCCCCAGCCCTCCCAGCCTTCCCAGGACCCTCAGCCTTCCCAGGACCCCAACCCTTGCACGACCCTCAGCATTTCCAGGATCTCCAGCACTACAGAATCCCCAAACTTCCCAGGAACCTCAGCGCTCCCAGCCTTTCCAGGACCCTCAGCCTTCCCAGCNCTCCTGCCTCAGTTTCCCTCCTCCTGCAGGCTGGGAGAGGCCAGACTTCCCTGGTCAGGGGCTCCAGCCCGTNCCTCAGCCTTCCCAGGACCCCAACTCTTGCAGGACCCTCAGCATTTCCAGGATCCCCAGCCCTACCTGGACCCCCAGCACTACAGAATCCACAAACTTCCCAGGAACCCCAGCCCTCCCAGGATCCCCAGACTTCCCCAGACCCCCACTTGCACATAGATCAGCTACTAAGAAACTATTTTTATACCTAATATATATATATTTATATTCCAACTCTGTGATCCATTTATTTAAAAGGGCTTGGCAAAATTCCCATGGCAAATCAGGGATCAGAAGCCCCAAGGGGAAACCCGAGGCAGAGGCTGCAGAACTGCCCAGGAAGGGCCCCTTGGATGGCCTGGGGTGACCACTTGTGGCTCCAGCAGCTCTGCCTGGCTGCTACAAAAGCCTCCCAAGCCTTGGGTTAATTTTAGTGAGGGTTCCTGTAACACTGAACCGTGAAAGTGCCGTTAATCTGGGTTGTTCCTGCTGGACACCTGGGCTGGTTAACCCCTGCCTCAGCTGCTAAACACAGCTGAGGAAAATCCTGGCTCTGCTTCTCACCCCTCTCCTACTGACAGCATCATTCCTGCTTCCCAGCTGGAGCTGCTGCCCCACAGCTTCACCCCCAAGGCAACACTGCCTGCAAGTGACCCCCAGATCCTCCTCCCCATCCTGCCATCCAGGGCTTTGCTGCTGTGGCAGTGCCAGGAGGGTTTGTGAGGATGGCAGCACCAAGCCCAATGGATTTGGTGTCACTGCTTGTCACCTGTTCCCAACACATCTGTCAGTGCCAACTTGCACTGATAAAACCACAGTGTTTTAAAGCTCAGCCACATGCTGGTCATGGCAGCAGGGACCTGGATGCACCAGTGCACCCAAAGCTAAGCCTCACTCCATCCCCTCCCAATCCATGCTGGAGAGTTTGGCCAACACAGCAATGGGAGCCCCCAAAAAGCATCTGCTCATCAAGGGCTTTGGGGATGCTGCACCCAAAGGAACAGGCATGGCTAGGAACCCTTGCCTGAGAGCGAGAGGAAAACCCACAAACCCTCCCAGGGAAGCACTGACCTCTCTGACATGGGACAGAGGTTCATTCACCTGCTGACAGGTGAGAGGCACAGCTCACATGGCACTGGGCAGGGCAGCCAGCCTGGCTTTGGGCAGGGTCCCTGGGACTCCCACACCAAAGGCAGCCCCTGCAGCCTGTGCTGGTCAGTCCTGAGTGTGGAATGCTGCTGGATGGGACCCCCACCTCCTGTCCTGCTTCTGTGAGCACTGTGTCCCCTTGTCACACTCCCCTCACTTCCCCCCCTTCCCCTAAACCCTCCAAAGCCAGGACATGCTCCAGTGAGCTGTGACCACATTGATGCAACCATGGATATCAAATCCAATCAAATGAAGGCAAATGACCACGCTCAGGATTAATGATTAAGAGGCTGGAATGTCGTGGCTAGCTGCAGCCAGGCTGGCTCTCTCCAGCCAGGAGCAGGCAGGTGGGATCACCCAGGATCTGGTCAATGCAAAGCCTTTGGCTCGAGGTCCCCAAAAAGAGACTAACCACCAATTTGGTGACCCCAAACAAGTCCCCAGTGCCTTCCCCTTGTGCACAAGAGTCCTGTGGGTCAGTGCATGTCAGACAAGGGGCGATCCAAAGCAGTGGGAAGCCACAGTGGATTGCCACAAGTCCTAGTTGGACACTGGGAGTTGCATCTCCTCCTGGCGCCTGGTCCACAGCAATGGCAACCCCACCTCCTTCCTCTTCTTGTGTGGGTGCTGGACAGCATAAAGGTAGGACGTGTACTGGAGCTCTGGCATGACCATTTTCTGGCAGGTTCTCAGAGTCCTGTTGTCCAAGCCTTGTTTGAGGTTGTAACCCAGGATATTTGCAGCCCCTGACTGGAAAGGCAGCAGAGCTTTGTTCTTGATGTGATCCCTTCTCACTGCCTCCTGCTCTGAGAGACAAGTCTCCATGAGCTCCTTCTGTCTGGCCCGCAGGTGATCCACCTCCTTTTCCAGCACCTCCAGCCCTATGGTCTCCTCAATTCTCCTCCAGAAGCTCTGGTTGAAGTGCAGGTAGAGCTTCCAGTCCAGCGAGCACCACGCTTTGATCTGCTCCTCGTTTTCCGGACTCAACCTCTGGACAGTGTCCTGGCTTCTGGAATTGAGCTTGAAGTAAATCACATCATCCAGATCCCAGCACAAAGAGTGCTTCAAGAGGATCATGGACTCATCAAAGTAGTCTGCTATCAGGATGAGGTGGAAGTTCTGCTCGATCTCCTCCAGGACAGCCTGGGTGTACTCGGCATTGTCCTTGGCATTGTTATCGTAGCCAAAGTCAAACCACATGATATTCCTGGCATAGATGTTTCCCCTGTAGTCTGCTGGGTGGTAAAACTTTGTGGGTGCTGCCAGGAACTCGTTCACATTCCTGGAGCTCCTGAAGGCAGGCACATTGTTCTTGTAGTAGATGTAGGAAGACTCCAGCAGAGGAATGGGGTTCCTTAGGATGGAGAAGTAGAAGGTGTTGGCTGCCATCACCCTTTTTACCTATTTGTGGGAGGAAGAAGAGGTTAGTCCTGTCCCAAGTATGCTTCTCCTCAGGTGTCGTGGCTCTTCCTTACCTCCAAGGGGTTAAACCGCAGGTGGTTGCACATGATGTTGTAATTTTGGCCTATGGTTTGAAACCCCTCCACAAAGTGGGCCACAAAAGTCCTTGGGTATCCCAGGTGGAAGAGCTGGCCAGCAGGGAGGGCAACAGTGAGGTTGTACCTCTCTGCAAACCTGAACATGATGTTGAGCACGGTGCTGCTGGCAGTCTTGTGGGTTTTGAGGAACATGACGTTTGTCTTGGCACGGCACGGCGTGGGAGGGACCAGCAGCTCCTCGTGGCTCTCTGGGATTCTGCAGGAAGGTGACAGATGGGGCAAAGAGACTCTCTGGTGCTGCACCCCATCTCTGAGACCTGGCAAAGCTCCAGGTGCTCCTCTGACAACACCCCTGCAGCTGGCCCAAGGCTGCATCAAAATCAGCCCCAGCCCTCCAGGGTAGATATTTTTCCCCTCCAGTTCTCCCCCCTCTCCAGATTCTCACTTACTAAAGACTTCAGCTCAGTGCCTTTTTCCCACACAGTCCCAAAGCAGCTGCACTTTGGCTAATTCAAACATGGATCTAGGACCTAGGGACCCCCTTTTGAGCATAAACCCAAGGCTCATGATAAATAAATCAGGTGTCAGAGGTCACATCCCACCTGCTCCAGGCAAAGGAAACTCTGCAACCTTGTTTCTGCCTCACTTACCTGTAATTCTTATTCTTCATATGGAGGAATCCTGAGAGGCAGGTAAGTCCCAGGCAGAAGCTGAAAATGACAAGACACCTGACATGCCTGGAAAAAACAGAAGAATTTCAGTGGATTTTTTATCCAATAGTCCTTCACATTTTGCATCCTGCCCTTGGGAACTTCAATCACTGTGAGCACAGTTGTGTATCTCAGTTTGGACAGCCACTGTTGGACCCCAAGCTGTGTCAGCAGCTCTGGTGTTAGAGGCAAGACAGTGAGAAATTGCACTTTCACTATTACTCTCCTAATTTTGGCCTTTGGCAAGACACAGTGTACTTCAGGCAGAGCTGAAGCTCTTCCCACAGCCTCCTCTGTTTGGCTGCCTTTTGTTTTGCTTCTCTTTTGGTTTTCTGGGGCTTTAGAGCTTATTCACTATTCAGACTCCTAGATTATTCACCAGAAAACAAGCCCTTTGTAGAGGTATAAAGACTTCCCTGGTGAGAAACCTGAGTGGATCCTGTAATCACACCACTCCAGAAGACAGGGATTGGAAAAATCCACTGAACTGAGGTTCTTTTGCAATATAAATTCAGTCTTCCAAGACAGAAAATCAAATAACCCAGCAGCACCTGTAATGGATTTATTACACCCCACTTTCAAATGGGGGGTGGGGTGGATAATGATGAGGCACTAATTAAGCAACCATCATGTATCAAGGTGTCCCAGCACGTTGCAGGGGGTTGGAACAGGGTGGTCTTTAATGTCTCTTCCAGCTCAAACCATCCTATGGTACCATGATCATCCCTAGTGCACTCCAGCTGGGACACAGAGCAGATCTTTGAAAGGTCTGATGCCCACCTAAAAGGAATTTTTCACCACCAAGTTTGATCTGATTTCTCTCATTGTAGAAGCCTTTTTATCTCTGTGTGAATCTCATGTTTGCAGACATGCCCAAAATGCAGCAGATCTGGCTCAGGCTTTACCCTGTTTTGAGAAGATATAATCTAAATTTACAGCATGGTATGGTCACACTTGTGGTTTCCTCTCCAAAGGGAGCAAGGAAGCCTCCAAGCCTTCCTCCAAGAGCCCTTCCCACAGTCAGGGAACACCCTCAGCCCTAGCTGGTAGCAAGCTCTGACAGGAATCTGCAGCACAGCTTCTGCACAGAGTTTCAAGACAGACCTGCAGGCAAGATTCCATCAGGATTTCCTGATCTTTTGGCCCCAGGCCTGTTAGGGGGATGGAGTGGGACAATCCCTGTCCTTGGAGATGAGATGGGAGAAAGGCAGGGGCAGTGAACACACTACAGGCAGCCCCTGTGTGAATTTTCCTGGCCTTTTGTTTAAACTGAAGGTGCCATGTGTGTGTGGTGGTTTTCCTGACCCTGCCTGCCTGGAGATCCTTCCTCAGCTGACATCCTCCTACTGCACATTTTCTGTCCAGTTTAATGGGTGCAGTACCAGCCCATTTATTCATTCAGGTTATGTCCCCAAAAAGGCAACTCTGAATGGTGTTTTATGGGGCAAAAAAATCACATACACCCCAAATCATCCTGAAGGCAGATCTGGGTCACAGCGTGCTCTAGAAGAACTATAAATCCCTGATAGTTCTGCAAGAAGACATTGTCTGTAGACCTCTGCACCTTATCACCTCAGGGCATCCCACAGTATTTTAATAGTTGTTTACTTAAATAAAGGATTACACGGTTCCATTCTGCCTCCAAATATTCAGACACATTCAGCACACCAAGCTCATCTCCAGCCTAACTGAATGCTCTCAGCAGACCCATTTGGTCTGGATGTGCCCCAAACCAAGCAGCTGGATTTTGTCCCTGGAGACACAGGGAGGAATGAAGGTTTGACTTATCCAGGCCAAGGCTATGGTTACTTCTGGAATGGTCAGTTTTAAGGAGCAAGTGGGACTGATCTCAGCAGGACAGTCCATGAGGTGCCAGACCCTACACAGAAATGGCAGGGTGCTTGTCCCAGGGGTGACAAAAATGCATTATTATGGCAGGGTGCTGGTTCCTGTGCCTGGGAGGGAAGGGAAGGGAAGGTGCGGGAAGGGAAGGGAAGGTGCGGGAAGGGAAGGGAAGGTGCGGGAAGG
>VXBR01010896.1:92561-108134 GCA_013400215.1 Cisticola juncidis | reverse complement strand
AGGGAAGGGAAGGGAAGGGAAGGGAAGGGAAGGGAATCTGCCTTCCAGTGGTAACATGGAGGGAACTCTGCTGAACCTCAGCCCAGCAAAGGTGAGCAAGGAAGGTGTTCAGAGGAAGAGCCAGGGGCAGGGATTGAGGGGATCCCCAGGGAGGAGTGTAGGGAAAGGGAGACCCTGTGGATGAGAGGAGGGTTGCAGGCCAGTGCACTCCCGGAGTCCTGTGCCTGACACTGCAGGGAGTTGTGTCCCCATCACCCCCTGGGCTCGGCCACCCACAGTTGCAGGGCTGTCACTGGCTCCAGTGACATCTCCACACACACACAGTGGGAATAGGGTGGCTGAATAAACAAAACTCTCACACAGCAAACTGATGGCACCTTTCCCTCCACTTCCACCATTTCTGCACATCTTGTGCTTGGAAACAAATGAGCTCTTGAAATGCTGCAGAGCTTTTACTGACAGAAATCGTGTAGGATCTTCACCTGGAGCACACATAGTGTTTTGAACACAGTGTGACTGCTCCCCCAGAAAACAGCACAGGGTCAGTGTGGGATCTGCTATCAGACCTTGCTTCCAGCACACATTCCAGAATGAGTAAGACATGACAACTGTTTGAAAGTCTGCCGAGAATGATTACATTTCAGGCTCTCTGTGCTTCAAATACATGTAATGGAAATGATGAGAAGAACAAGAAGCATTTGGAAAATGCTCTCATGCACTTGGTATGGTATTTGGGGTTGTCCTTTGCAGGACCAGGAGCTGCTCTAAGTGATCCCTGTGGATCCCATACAGCTCAGAATATTCTATGTCTGCAAACCTGCACTGGTTTTTACCCCCCTTGGCCCCACCACCCTGTGGGAGCCTTAAGCTGTGTTCCCTTAGTGTCACACACCCCCTTTGTCACAACACCACAAGTCTCTGACCTGCACAGCATCATGGAATTGTTTAGGCTGGAAATACCTCTAAGCTCTGGCAAAGCAAAGTTAAACAGAGAAAGTCCCAACTCGAATGTTGCACTGAAGTTACCTGAAAGAGCCCGGAAGACCTTTGAGAAGCACTTGGGAGCTGATTGCTAAGACACAAAATTCTAAGAAGCCAAAAAACACAGGGAGCACTTGGCAGGGCTGGCTCCACTTGCCTTTCCAGCTTGTGCTGTGCTATGTCCCCTCTGGGAAGAAAACATGGAAAACAACCTCTCTTAGAGGGGCAGCTACAGACACTTTAAGGCTTGGGACCCCCTTCTTGTTCCTTTGTTTTAAGCTGAAAATAACAGACTTTTGCATCAAACTAACAAGGTTCTTTTAAATTAAAAGACCCGGAACACAGGCAAGAAACACTAACGGCAAAATTAATTCCTTTCCTGGAGTAAACTGTATTTCTATAGGTTAGTAACAACTTCCAGGGATTATTTGAACCAGACCTTCCTGCAAAGCAAGTTTTAGTTCAGCACCCCAAACGCCGAGCTCCCTCTGCCCTTACCTTGGAGTGCACCCAGGGCTTTTCATGCTGCTGCGAGCTGGGAAATATCTCCTTTGCAAATCGACTCCAGTGCCTGTTTGTCTCCTCTGGCTCTTAGTGACCACGTCTCTATTTCTAGCATCCCTTCACTGCTATAAATGGCTGGGATAGGTGAGGACAAAGGGAGTGGCTAGGTGTTCCCAGGAGTGGGTGGGAGTTAATTAATAAGCCATGGAAAGCACTGGTATGGCAGGACATCAGTGCAGGTATAAAGAGCTGCCCCGGGACACGGCGTTTGCAGCAGCTTTGGCGGGAAGGAAAGGATTCACTGGGAAGGAAAGGTTTCACTGGGAAGGAAAGGTTTCACTGGGAAGGGAAGGTTTCACTGGGAAGGGAAGGTTTCACTGGGAAGGGAAGGTTTCACTGGGAAGGGAAGGTTTCACTGGGAAGGAAAAGTTTCACTGGGAAGGAAAAGTTTCACTGGGAAGGAAAGGTTTCACTGGAAGGGAAGGTTTCACCGGGAAGGAAAGGTTTCACCAGGATTCCTTCCAAGGGATCCCTTTCTCTCCCTGCAGGAGGGAGGTGCTCACAGCAGGATCCAGGCAGGGGGCTGCTGGAGGGCATTGGACCTTTGTCACCCTGCAGTCACATTGGCAGGGGTCACGCTCAGTGCCTGCTGTCCCTTTTATCTGCTTCTTGCTCAGCGGGTAAGGACAGGAATTCCCTGACAGACACATTTGGCAAGAGCAAATTAGGGACAACAAAACACAAATGATGTTCACCTATGGAAAATCCCTCTTAAGACATTTAGACTTCAAACTTCTTGGTAAAAATGCAATTATTGCAGCTGGAGTTTAATAGCTTAACAGGTTTGTATCCAGGCTTTGTGAGGGAGAAATCTTGCCCCTAAAGGGGCACTATTTTATGCTTTACCTCTGGTGTTATTAACAACTGGTACAATTCAGGAATTTTAGATTCCACTGAGGCTGCTGTACACCAGCATTTCACAAACAGGGTTTGATGGCAGCAGTGTGCCCTGGGAGAGCAGAATGAACTGCAGGTCTGGAGGTAGGGTCATCCCCCCACTCCCCATATAGGGATGAAGCCACTGCTCTCCTCATTTGGGCAACTGAAAGTGTATCCACATCTCCCAGCCTGGATTAGGGGAGATTGAATTGTTTCTTTGGTCTTTTATAGCTGTGCTGCTGGTCCCCTTTCCCTCCCCACACAGTCCCCCCTTTCTAACCCTTGTGTGCTGTTGGCCCAACAGCCAAACCCTCAGCACTCCAGGATCCCTCACCTGCTTTGCTACATTTCCACAGCACCCAAATACACAGCATTTTTTAAAATCACAGCTTCCCCAGAGCAGCCCCAGCTCCAGCACTTACCAAGATGCAGAGATTAGCAAGGTGTAGGGTTGCTTTCCTTGAGTTTCTCAGTAAAACCTGAGTCAATGTGCTCCTTTATGGAGAATTTCTAGGGTTACTCTTGGCATAGCACCAGCTGCTGCTGGCAGGGGGGGCACATTTCAGCAATCTCTTTCTCCTGTTACATTACACACCTCAGCTGTGCCATTTCTCACTCAGGACCTGGTAGAGCCCGCAGATCACAAAAGCCCATTTTTTACACTTTTACAATTGATTAATTGTGTTGTACACGAATTGTCAGCTTTGGTTACACCAAAAAAAAAAAAAAAAAAAGGTGCCAGGCATAAATACTTGTCTTCATGTGGAGGTGGGCTGCTGAGAGACTGGGGCAGGGAAGGGCAGCCAGGTGACACAGGAGGCTGGGGTGGGATTTGTCACTCCATCCTGCCTCTGCCTCCTGCTGGGGGCCAGGCCCTGGGGGAGGTCAGTCCCTTGCAGAGGGATGGAGAGAATCAGAAGGTGCAAAAACCCGTGGGTAGTGATAAGGGCAGTTTAACAGGTAAAAACCTGCACATGCAAGCAAATCAAAAGGAATTCACTCCCTGTTTCCTGCCACAGGCAGGCATTCAGCCATCCCAGGAAAGCTGGGCTCCCTCACGCGTAACGGTGACTTGGGAACACCCCCTTCCTTCCTCCTTCCTCTTTTCCTCTTCCTCCCCAGCTTTTATTGCTGAGCACAGCCTCCCACGGAGGGGACACCTCTGTGCTCAGTCAGGGTGGGCTCTGTCCCATCCCAGCTCCCTGCACACCCCAGCCCCACGTTGGTGGAGCAGGCTGAGGAGCAGAATAGACCTTGATGTTGTGCAAGACCACTCAGCAACAGCTACAACATTCCTGTGCTTCCATCGCTGATCCAAACACAGATCCAGACTGGCCAATGTGAAGAAAATTAACTCTATCCCAGCCATCAACCTGTACAGAGAGAGCCAAGTCCTTACTGTGCCAGAAGAGCACTGGTTCTACGTGTGGAGCACCTACAGCAATCTAGTATTTATGTGTGTCTCAGAAAAATTAGAATTTTGGACAAGAAATTCCTGTCATAATGATTCTTTCTAAAAACACACGTACACATACCCACCCTGTCTCTTCCCTGCTATAAACAACAGTGTACCACTATGAGAACACAGAAGTAAGGTCTAGGAAAGATTTTATAAAATAACCCTACACTAACACCTCCCTTGTACTCCCTCAGGGAACTGCTCTATTGTTTAGTGAAACAGTAAAACTTACATGGAGCTTTAGGATCTTCAAGTGTAAGGAAGATGGTTAAAGAGAGCCAGAACTTCCCCAGCCACAGCACAGTGTTGTGTGTCTCCCTCCCAAGCACTGTCTACAAATACAGCTAAAAAAGAGAATTATGGAAAGTTCCACTTCCCAAAAAGAGCCTTTCATGTGGAAAGTCTGTATTTACACAGTGATGGTCAGTAGTTTAGGGGGAAAAAAAGAAAGAACAGTATAGGAAAAGGGCAGAAGAACTAAACAGCCTGATCTGGAAAGAACTAGCTGCATCAGCCTATCCTGCATATTTCTTTTCCAAGACATCATGGACTTCCTGTATTTTTTCATCACCCTACACCCAGCACAGGCTGACTGTGTTGCACAGGCTGTCTTCTCTTTCCACAGAGCCACAGAATTCCATAACCATTTGGGTTGGGAAGAGACCTCCAAGACCATTGAGTTCAGCCCAATCCCCACCTTGTCCCCAGCCCAGAGCACTGAGAGCCACGTCCAGGTATTCCTTGAACACCTCCAGAGATGGGGACTCCACCACCTCCCTGGGCAACCCCTTCCAACACCTGACCACCATTTCCATGACAAAATTCTTCCTCTTTGCAAATGAGGGCATTGCTCACTTCACTTCACCCCAGAAAAGGACAATTAGCTCCTCTCTGACTTGTCCTAAGGGATGAAGAGATGGGGATTGTGCTGTAGTGGAGAGAAAGGGTTGAATGGACAAGAGTGGAGAGCAGGATTAGATACTGGCAGGCCATGGAACACATGGAGGTGTTTATTTCAAAAGCATCCATGTGACCAAGCTGAGAGAGGTGTGATCTTAGGACTGTGTTGAGAAGGACATTGCAACATGTTCCTGAGCACAAGCCAGCATCCTTAGTGCAATCTGACAGCATGCAGCCTTGTAGAGATTGTGCTCTGCCTTGAAACAGAAGAAAATATCTTTAGGATGGTTTTTCTTCAAAGAACAAAACTCTGGATGCAACACTTATTTCACTGCTCTGTGGAAGAGACAGCATCACCGAAAAGCAGGTAGTGGAGAAGATGGCTAATGCATAAAACACCTTTCCTAATCCTAATTCCTTTCCTAATCCCATGGCATCCAGTAAGGCTTCCCAAACTAGTACAGCTGAATAAAATCCATCAACTGGCACCCTCTGAGCACAGCCTGAGCCAGCTTATTACCTGTCCCACAGCCCACCCAGGGAATCAGAGGAAGGTTTGGGTTGGAAGCTTATCTTGTTCCAACCCCCCTGCCATGGGCAGGGGACCCCTTCCATTAGGCCAGGCCACTCAAATCCCTGTCTTGCCTGGAGAAGACTGTAGGAAAGAGCTTTGCTGGCATCCACTGCTCTGCCCACGTTGACAGAAAACATCCTTTTGTTGTAAAATGTTGTCGGTTAGTGACATTATTTACCTTTGGAAAACCCCCTGGCTCTTATCACCACCTGCCTCATCTGGATAAAAGAGAGCCTGGATTAATAGTGACACATATCAATAAATACGGATATGACAAGCAAACACCAAGTAAGCCAGAAGATTAATTACTCAAGGCCCTCTGTAGCAGATGGGTGATAATGTGGTTTTGTAGAACAAACTCTAAATTACAAAATAAACTGTAGCACATAAAACCAAACCCTCAAAACCAACAAACCCTTCCATGTTAGAACAGAACACTTCAGCCAAAAGGAACTTAGGAGAATCATCTGGTCCAACTGCCTTAACCAGTTCAGGGCTGCCCTAAAGTTACATCATTGCTCAAATGCCTCTTATTATACACTGACAGTCTGGGGCATCAATCACCCCTCCAGGAAGCCTGGTGCAGTATTTGATGATGTGCTCTATAAGGAAACACTTCCTAATGTCCAGCCTGAACCTCCCCTGGCCCTGCTTTGAGATCAGCATTCCCATGAGATCAGCATTCCCTCTCCATGCCCCCTCCTCAGGAAGCTGCAGAGGGGGCTAAGGTTCTCCCTCAGCCTCCTCCTCTCCAAACCAGATAAACCCAGAGGCCCCAGCCTCTCCCAGGTCACACCTCCCAGCCCCAGCCCCAGCGTGGTTCTCCTCTNCTGTGCCACTGGCACTGCCCTGTGGGGCACCTGTGCAGATCCCTCTGCAAGGCCTCCTGTCCCTCCAGAGAGTCCACAGCACTCCCAGTGCAGAGTCACAGAGTGATTGGGTTGGAAGGGACTTTAAAGCCCATGTTGTTCTACATTCTGCAGTGGGCAGGGACACCTTCCAACAGACCAGGTTGTTCCAAGCCCCATCCTTTGGGATTATCACTCCAGGTTATCCCAGATTTCATCCAGCCAGGTTGGGAGGGATAATTTTACACCTCCCTATGAGAGCAAATCATGATTTGCTGTGAAGAGCAGACTGGAAGTCAAGGAAGCAGGAAATAGTGGCATGCCTAGAGCCTTCCCCTGGCCAGGCAGGAGGGCTGGGATCCCCTCCCTCAGCCTGGCTGCTGGTCTTTCTCCTCCAGTTGATAAAATCCAGAAGCTGGGTCTCCAGCACTCTCTTCTCTGGCCAGTCTTTCCAGCACTTCAAACCTGTACATGGGACAACACTGATGCTTATTGGGACAGCCTGGAGGTGGCATCACTAAAGAGGCCATAACCAGATTCTGTTGTGGGTGTTGGGATAAATGTATTAGATAAAACAAACAACAAAGAGCAACACCTTCACTTGGAAGACTGGCATCCACAGGTTCTCCTGTGCCTCTGATGCTTCACTAGCACAGCCCAAGGCAGAAAATGCCTCCTTTGGCTGTTGTCGCTGATAAATCAGAGCAAACCCAACAGGAGAGAGAGTTGGGATACTCATACACACACAGCATCTCTGTGTTTGGTTTCAATGTTCAGGCTAAGTAGAAACCCAGCACTGTGCTCTTCAGCAAGAGCAGGCACCCTGAAAAGAGCAATCACAATCCTTTACTTGTTCCATTCCACTAAAAAATCAAACACAGAGCACTCCACGTGCGTGCTGATCCAGTGTGTTTATGGCTCGAGTGCAGGCACAGAGCTGGAGCTGCCCTGCTCTGCTGGCTCCTCAGCATGAGCTCCTCTCAGGGGCTGAGGGCAGCGTTTTGTAGGGGTTGAGGATCCCTTTGGGGTCCAGCATGGCTTTGAACTGCTGCATGAGCAGCACTGCCTCGGGGGGTTTGCTGTAGTGGATGAACTGCTTCTTCTTGAAGCCCAGCCCATGCTCTGCACTGATGCTCCCGCTGCACCTCGCAGTCCACTCGTACACAAAGGGCTCGATGGCGTCCAGCAGGGAATGGCTGTAGGACTCTGCCGTGATGTTCAAGTGCAAGTTCCCATCTCCTGCAAGAAAACATTGCACAGATGGCTCTGGGAGAAAAACCAGGTGGCCCTGCAATGGATACTCATTCCTGGCTCCTCCACGTTCTCAAACAACAGGGCCTTTGTTAGTGTGCAAACTGTACAAAAAGGACAAGTGCTCACTGTCCTACAAACAAGCCTCTCCGTGCATAAATAATTCAAAGGGGATCTTTGCTTTTCCATGCTCCCAGTGCAATATTTGAGGAAGGGTTCTAAGTTAAGCTACTCTCGAACTCCGACTTTTGTGATTTTAAAATTCCCACTGTGCTGTATTCATGATTGTGCCACCACCGTGATGCAATGACAAAGACTTCCCCCATGGCGTTTCATAATGATCATTAGATTCTAACATGGCCCTTCATCACTTTTTCTCTCCCTATTATGTTTGTGCAATGCTCTAAATGCGCTTTGGCACCGTGTCAACAGAAACAAAGAATGCAGAACAATTTCTCCTTTTGCCACTGTGTGTGACAGTACTTGATTAGGCACACAGCTGGTGGGTATTCCCAAAGACAAAACACACAAAGATAAATACAACTTACTCATCCTCCTCCTTCATCCTAGCAAACCCTCACAACACTCAACTCAGTCCTCAAAGAGCTACCAGCAGGAGCCTTTGTTATGCAACGTGTCTTTCCAATGATCCCTAATCAAGTGTGCTCAAGAGCATTCCCTGTTCTTTTTAACAGAATAGCTCTGCTAAACAATCAATTTACCTGCTTGTAAAATCAGACAAATGTGTCAGCCTTTCTGTGCATTTATCATTATCACTCTCTGCTGGAGGGTTAACGGCTCACAAAGATTTCCAGTAGGATTCTTCACTTTGGACAAGAAAGGGATTATCTGCCAAAGGTCCCTAAGAACATCAACCAAATTAATGGTCCAACTGAACAAATTAAGTATTTAAATAGAAAGTACACAGCGAGAAGATACAGATGACCAGTTCCGTGGTGCACTAGCCAGCAACCTGACATCAGTGCATGGAAAACAGTCTGAAAGCAGTGAAATTCAAACACAAAGACCCTCCTCGTGCACAGCCCTGGATTTAAGCCTCTCACCCACAGCACAGAAGGGCCATCACTCCTTTCCCAGCAGCCCACTCACCCAGGTGGCCATAGCCCACCACACTTGTGGCACTGTGGCCCAGCCGAGCCCTCATGTCGGTGACAAGGTCGTAGAGCTTCCCCACGGGCAGAGAGACGTCGTACTTGTACACATAACCCTCGTGAGTGAGGGCCTCGGTGATCCTCTCCCGCAGGCTCCACAGCCCCTGAGGAACCAAGGAGCACAGGGTTAATAAACCAAGGAGCTCATGGGGTCCATGCATACAAAGGTGAGTCTGAACACTTCCCTATATAAAATACAAATCCATGTCAAAGAGGTCAGTGGAAGAGGAAACTCTGACTTGCCTTTATTTTCTTATCGTCCGTTGCCACGGTTCCATCAGTGACCATACCAGAAGCCATGGCCTGCTCTAGGAAGTTGTTCAATTTTTCTTCATCATGAGTTGAGTTGGAGCCCGAAGTTTCAATTAAAACATAAAAAGGGCTGTCTGAGAATGAGGGAGAACAAAGTAAGAAGATGCCCTGGGGCAAAGCAGAGAAATTCAGGGCAGGTTTTGGAGCTTTCCCCACTTTATGTGGCCAGAATCTCTGGTGCCAGAGAGGGCAGTCTTTTATCTGTAGGGCACTTCACTGACTTGCTAGATCTTCTATTAAGCAACCACTTTCTAGAAAGCCAGCCATTTTGTGAGGACAAATACAAGTAAATAGTCTCATCTTTAAAGATAAAAGGTGTTTGGAATCAATACACTAGATACAAAAACTATGAGGGATGCCTACACAATCAGCAACTTTTGAAAAGTCAGTGAATCAACTTTTTAAAATTAGTCACTTTTTAGAAGTGTTTACAATCCTCAAGCAGTACAGTGCCCCTTTCTACAGTGTGAATATCACTGGTACCTGCCACTGGGCTGGACAGCTTGAGATGTCTCTCAACCAGCTCCATGCACTTCTCATCCATAAACTCGTAGGCAGACAGGATCTCACCCAGCATGGCTCTGCAGGTTGTGAACGTCTCCAGAACCTTGGCAAAACTCTGACACCCTTCAGACAAAACAGAGAGGAATCAGGACCAAAAGACAGAGACCACCCCAACCCTTTGGAGGTTTCTGCAAAGTGAAGGTTCGGTGAAGGCTCCCCACAAACAACTCTGGACCTGCTGAGGGACACCCAGAAGCAGCTTTTAAGCAGCTGTGCCTGGCCACACACTCTGCTGATCCAGAGCCTGACCTGCAGACATGATTTCTCAGCCTTGCTCATCACCTTGTTGCTCACCTGACTCCTGGATGGCAGCTGCCTCTGCCTACTGTCACAGTCTAACCCTGCTCCTCTCTTGAGCCTGTCAGATCAGGCCCTCCCTCACCAGTGAGGGGACTGTCCTGCCCACCTCCCCACCCTGCTAAGCTCCTGGCTCCACTTTCCTTACAGAACAACCTGCCCTTGCAGGTATTTCAACAGCTATTAAATATCTGCATAGGTATTTTAGCACAGAGCCCTACACTATTTCCCAGACACCAGCTGATGCTGACAGTCCAGCTCAGCAGGCTGAGCAGTGCTTTCTCCTCTCTGCCCCTATTCCCAGCCTCTGAATTCAGGTGTGGAATCATTAATACCAGCTTCTACCTAGGAATGCCACGTTGACAGCCTTAGGCTTCTGAGGACAGAGTATGGAGACAGCAGTGATCACTCCCAAGGTGCCCTCGGAGCCGATGAAGAGCTGCTTCAGGTCGTAGCCGGTGTTATCCTTGCGCAGAGAGGCCAGGCAGTCCAGAGCTGAGCCATCCGCCAGCACCTGAGGGAACACAGGACAGTCACAGCACCCAGGCAGGAATCTGCTGCCATGGACCTGCCTGTGACCAGTGATGGGAAGGGTCACTCACCCTGAGCACCAGGACACAGCTGCAGCCCGTCCCCACACTGCTCCTCCACTCCCAGCTCTTCCCCCCTCTGTATCCTACCTGAGTAAGATAGAGTAGGTATTTCCCTCCTACTTCTCTTTTTCCATCAGGGCAAGTAATAACAGAAGATCCAATTTGCTCTGCTTTTCGTACTAACAGTGGAGAAACCATTCTCTGCAGCCCTAGTTCCCACTATCCACTATCCCACTTTCCTTGTTTGCTACTTGAAACNTTCTCTGCAGCCCTAGTTCCCACTGTCCAGCAGAAACAAGGAAAGCTACTTGAAATAGTGAAGAGTTAACCAGAATGAAGTAAACCTTCTCCCACTTAAGCCTTAAATTAAGTATCTCCAAGATAGGTTATTAAAGGCTATTTTGACATTAGAGCCAAACTGACCTGAGACAAATGCTCTCCTCTCAAAGCCTACACAGTAAAACCAAGCCATGCTTTTGTTCCCTGCCATGAAAACTTTCAGATTTCCTAATCCAGCCCTTGCATCCCAAGGCACTCGCCTGTAGGACAGGAGCAGCTGAGGAACAGCAGAGACACTAGGACACAGCCAGTAGCCAAATGAAACCAAAGAAGACAGCTCTGTTATGGGGTGGGCTTTAAACTTTAAGATGACCTTTAAAGTCCCATCCACCACAAAGCAGTTTGTGACCCTATGATTCTATTAAAATCCAAGTGAGCAGCCACTAAAAGAGAATGATGCAGGATGGATTTGGCACAGAGTTCCAGAGATCCACTGCTCAGAGGAACCAACTCCATGCAGATGGTTCAGGTCCCCCAACCTCTCCCTACCTTCTTTTCACTTGTCTGGATTAGAGAACCACCTAACACCACCTCTGTCAGCAAGCACTGGAACTCAGGAAGCTGGAATAAGCAGCAATAACATGCATGGATGGACACATGTGCTGACCCTTCTCAAGACAGCCCAACACAGAAAAGGTAAGAGTGGAATTGTGGAGAGGAACTTGGCTGTGTGCTGGACAGTTAAAAGAGCAGGAAGGAGTAAGCAGCAGAGGATTGAACAGAGGAGGGAGCTGCCAGGTACTCGCCTTACCACTTCCAGGCCCAGCACGGTCCCTCGCAGAGAGCCGTATCTGAGGAGCCGCAGGCCCCCGGCGTTGGTGGCCACGTTCCCCCCGATGTGACAGCTGCCCTTGGCTCCCAGGTCCAGGGGCATGATGAACCCCTGCTCCTCCACGTACTCATTGAGCCTCTCCAACACACAGCCTGCCTGGCACACAAGGATTCCTGGAACACAAACGCCCTGCTACAAGCTGATGGCTGAGAAGAAGGTGCCTCCTCAAGAAGCAGGAGCAGTTTGAGCAGATGCAACCAACTCTTCCTTCAAAACCTCCTGGGATTCAGCTTAAATGCACAATCTGTGCATGCTCCAGGAACTGCACCCTCCTCAAGCCTCAGGGAGCTTTGCTAGAGCCTGAATATCTCATCACCCAGAGCTCTGGACTGACAAAACACAACCACATTAAGTGTGTCTCTGCCTGTTCTCCCTCTCTGAACAGAGATACACCAGCCCGACCCCTAAACCCTCACATCCAAACCAACCTCCTTATGATGCTGCTGGGCTGAACCCTGCTGATCCTGCTGCTATCTGTTCCCAGGGAAATGCCTGTTTGGTGGCCTGGGGCTCACTGCTGTGCTCCACATCCCTGGAATATTTACCAGACACCTTGTCAAAGCTGATGACCTGGTTCATGAGAGCAGTGGAGAGAATGATCTCGTCAAAGACGGGAACGCTGCCCCCAACAAGGCCTGTGTTCCCTCCCTGAGGGTTCACTGCCAGGTTCCTCTCGTGGCAGTACCTGCAAGGAAAAAGGTTTCTGAATTATGTTATGCATTTTAAAGCCATAATCAGTCTGTCAGAGAAGTTTTATCTCTACAAGACCATCGACTGTTGCGACAGGGCTCATTAAAATTAAGCAGCATTTCACCAAAAGATTAAATTGATGGAAGAAGACAGTTTCAATCACAAAGTGAGAAAGTGCAACCCCTGCCTGAACTCAGCCCAGTGCTGAGCAAAGAACCAACACTTGGGGTTAGCCCTCTGTGCATCTACACATCTGGCAAACAACATCTGCCTGGAAAGCACTGCTTATGTTTCTACAGAAGCTGTTCCTGCAGCAGTCTGTGCTAACAGCCCTGGTGGGCTCTGACAGCCAGCCTCTGGCAGTGGTTTCAGACATCACTGCCCTTCTCCTCCCAAGAAATTAATGCCCTGCAGCAACAAATGTGCACCTGTGCCTCAGCTGCTCCACCTGCCACATCCCTGCCAAGCACCACCCACCACATCCTCTCCAGCAGCTCCTGCACAAGGGCTGGCACAGAGCCCCACAGCACCTTTAGAGCTCCTTCAGAGGCCCTGCTGCCTCTCCTGTGCGCTGCATCCCTGTTCTAACACAGCCAGGAACACATCCCTGCAGCTTCCAGCTCCCCAGCCAAACAGTGATCTGGCACAGAACTGCCCAGCCAGAGCTGTGCTCACACCAGTGTGGATAAAACAGATCCTCAAACTGCCTGGTTCTGCCCAAACCTCCTTCACCTTTTCAAACAGACCCTCCTGAACCTTTCACAAAACTTCTCTTTTCTGAGCACACGTATAATACCTAACTTTAACCATTTATCAGAACAGAAAAGCCATGAAGAAAACTGCCTCAGCAACTCCAGTGCTTAAGGAATTGGTGTCTGAACACCCACAAGTTCCCTTCACATGCTGGATCACCCTCAACTCAACCCACCTCTCCTCAGCACCAAGCCCAGCAGAAAAGATTACCTGGTTCTCCTTACCTGAGAACCTGAGACACCTCTGCTGTGGTCTGTGGCTTCAACACCAGCTGGCTGCAGCCTGCAATGAAAGCAAGGGACTCTCAAGGCAAGCTGTGGCTCTGCAGAGGTCAGAAAGAAACAGGTGGGAAATAACTTCCTCCAGTGTCAGGCATTTCAACCACTTTGACAACAAACATTTCAACAGCAGCTTCTCCCTTTAAGCCCTGCAAAAGCTTTGCATGTATAGGCAGACTTGGCTGCTGCTGGGGGCAGTGGGAAACGGTTTAAATTCTCGCTAAATCTTTGAAAGAAACAGAGAATTTACAATGCTCGATTTAGAATCACAGAATAACAGGAGGATTTGGGTTGGGAGGGATCTAAAAGTTCATCTCACTCCATGGGCAGGGACACCTCCCACTATTCCAGGTTGCTTCAAGCCCCGTCCAAACTGGCCTTGGACACTTCCAGGGATCCAGGGGCAGCCCCAGCTTCTCTGGGCACCCTGTGCCAGGGCCTCACCACCCTCACAGGGTAGAATTTGTTCTCAATATCCCATTTAACCCTGCCCACTGGCACTGGGAACCCATTTCCTCTTGTCCTGCCACTCCAGGCCCATATAAAAAGTCTCCCTCCCTTCCTTTTTTTATAAGCCCCCTTAAGGTACTGGAAGGCTGCAATCAAGTCTCCCAAAAGCTTTCATATTCTTTTCTGAGGTAAAACTGTTAGCTGAATCAAATTGTCTCACGAAAAAGTTAATAATTAAGTTAGAGAGTTTAGATTTTGTTTTATGAAAGCCTAGAAGTTTACCAGGCATCAGGTGATTCTTAAAGGAATAATTTTATGCGAAAAAACTCGTTTTGGATGGGCAGGCACTCATGTGGTCTCTGGTACCAGTGACAGGACCTGAGGGAAGAGCTGGAGCGTTGTTAGGGTTTAAGGTTTAGGCTGGAAATCACGGAAAGGTTCTTCCCCCACAGGGCGGTCATGGGCACGGTCACAGGGCTGCCAGAGCTCCAGGAAAGTTTGGATAACGCTCCCAGGCACAGGCTGGGATTGTTGGGGTGTCTGTGCAGGGTCAGGAGATGGACAAAATAACCCTCATAGGTCCCTTCCAACTCTGTGGTCTGTAGAGATGTGATCCGTTGTTGGAAAGCAACGGGAGACAAGCTTCATTTTATAATGACAGTAAGCTTTAAAACTTTATTTGGGTTTGTTTATNCTTAAGGTACTGGAAGGCTGCAATCAAGTCTCCTAAAAGCTTTCATATTCTTTTCTGAGGTAAAACTGTTAGCTGAATCANATTGGGGAGCACCAAGGTTGGACCTGGAGGAGACTGGGAGGTGCTCAGGTGGGACCTGGAGCAGATTTGGGGTCACCAAGATGGGTCCTGGAAGTGGTGGGGGCACCAAGGTTGATTTGGACCACCAGGGTGGGACCTGGTGGAGATTTGAGGGGATCAGGAAGACCTGGAGGAGATTGGGGGGAGCTCAGGTAGGACCTGGAGCAGATGATGGTGTCCAGGTGGGTCCTGGAGGAGGTTGGGGGGCACCAAGGTTGGTCCTGAAGAAGACTGGGGGGCACCAAGGTGGGACCTGGAGAAGATGTGGGCCTCTAAGGTGGGTCCAGGAGGAGATCAGGGACACCAAGATGAGTCCTGGAGGACAGTGGGAACACCGAGGTGGCCTGGGCAGGACCAGGTGGAGATGGGTGCCCAGGTGGGTCCTGGAGGAGATGATGGACCCCAAGATGGCTCCAGGAGTTGATAATGGAGTCCAAGGTGGCTCCAGGAGGACCAGGAAGAGATGATGAACCCCAAGATGGGTCCAGGAGGACAAAGAGGAGATGATGAACCCCAAGAGGGGTCCAAGAGGACCAGGAGGAGATGATGGACACCAAGAAGGGCCCAGAAGATCCAGGAGCAGATGGGAGGTCCTGGGACAGGTCCAACGGGGCTGAGCAGACTCGGTGGGTGCTGGGACAGGTCCTGGTGGTGCCAACATGTGTGGGACAGGATGGACACGGTGACACGTGGGGACATCCAGCCCACCCAACTCCTTCAGGATGGACAATCGGCCACCACAAGCACCCCGGGCCAGCACTCCTGTGAGGACCTCCCAAGTCTCTTCCCTGTGGGGGAGAATTGTCACCGTGGTCCCCTGGTGTCCAAGTGAACTTCTCCCACCTTCCCAACCCCATGGAGACCCCTCAGAGACGGGATGTTCCTCGTGACACCCCAGCGAAGAACCGGGCAGTGACACGGCCAGGACGTCAGGATGGACCTCAAGGACTTCTCCTCATCTCCACATCCAGGTGGGAAGGGACGGAGACAATCGCTGGACGCCCTCTGTCCATGAGGTCTGGC
>VXBR01010896.1:57608-83735 GCA_013400215.1 Cisticola juncidis | reverse complement strand
GACTGACAGACCCGTCCCAACCTGGGCGGAACGAGCACCGGGCCCCCGGGACAGAGGGGACCCCACACCCGGACAGAGGGACAGCCCGCAGGACTGACAGACCCGTCCCAACCTGGGCGGAACGAGCACCGGGCCCCCGGGACAGAGGGGACCCCACACCCGGACAGAGGGACAGCCCGCAGGACTGACAGACCCGTCCCAACCTGGGCGGACTGAGCATCGGGCACCCGGGACAGAGGGGACCCCACTCCCGGACAGAGCGACCGCCTCTCTCCCCGGCGGGCGGGCAGACCCCTCCCCTCCCGGATAGACCGACAGACTGTCGTCCTGGATGGACCGACCTCCTACCCCTGGCTTGCCACAGGCAGGGAGATCCGCAGCCCTTTATGGACTGACTTTGTCCCACCTGTGACATACAAACATTCCCCTCATCCTGGACAGACCTCCCGCCACCCGTGACAGACAGACAGACTCCCACCCTGGATGGACTGACGTCTTCCCATCCATGACAGACAGACAGACAGACCCTGCCCTGGTCAGACCAACCTCCCACCCCTGACAGACCTCCCAGAGAGATGGGTGCCCACTGGGAAGAGCAGCTTGGGACAGCCTTTGCATCTCTGTCCTTCCAGACAGAACCACGGAGATTGGGCAGCTGATCAGCTCCTACCTGGGGAGGGAGAAGAACCTGGAGGACCACACCATCCACCTGCTCTTCTCTGCCAACCGCTGGGAACATGTGTAAAGATGATGTTTGTTCAGTTGTAAAAGAAAAATGTGTGGTGTTGAGTACCACGGGGCTTGAGCTTGCAGTGGGTATGAAAGTACAAGAATGGGATTGTTTAGACAGGAAAACAGGCTGGAAATGTGTTTTAGGGACTCTTACAGATTTGGATTTAATCACAGAACTCTAGAATGGTTTGGGTTGGAGGGAACCTTAAAGCCCAGCCAGTCCCACCCCCGCCATGGGCAGGGACACCTCCCACTATCCCAGGCTGCTCCAAGCCCTGTCCAACCTGGCCTTGGACACTGCCAGGGATGGGGCAGCGACAGCTGCTCTGGGCAGCCTGTGCAAGGGCCTCCCCACTCTCGCAGGAGAGAATTTCTTCCCAATATCCCACCTGACCCTGCCCCTGTAATCTTAGATCAGATCCCACAGTTTGGTTTTTTTGGAATCACTGGTGCTCTATTTCCAACTCCTGTGCTGTACTGGATTAAAAAGCTGGGGAGCTGAGGCTGAACCAGCTTAGACTGTGATTTTACTCTCTTTCCTGAAAATACCTTGCTTTGCCAAGCAGTCCCTGTGAGTGACAGTGCTTAAGGAGTTGTGCCCAAATTTTCCCTGCAGCCATGCTCAGCTGTAACTGGCCGTCCTTCCTTCAGTCACAGACTCTGCATGTGGGCATGGGGAAATCAGTGTTGGCTGTTGTTTTTACCTGGAAATACAGATTTCAAAATGTTCTCATTTTACAGAAAAGCTTTGCTGGCTCTGCTGTAGTAGCAGTGCAGATTAAGCTGGGAGAAAAAAAGGCAGATAAGTGAGTTCTAAGAACTGTTCATGAATAAAAGTGGCAGAGCATATCACAAAATCTACTGCACCACCTAAAAAGGGAAGAGGACTAAGCTGTCCTTGTCAGTGCAGTTCATCTGTGATCTTGCCTGTAAGCCCTGGAGCTGCCTAGAGCAGTGCCCAGCACTTGGCACCCTGAATTTGGGTGTCATGAAAGGATATTTGGTCAATTCCTAGTGGAGAATACAAACAGCTCTTCACCTGCCATCTGCATCACAGCTGTCCCTGCCAGTGATCTCCCTTAATGATGACATACCCAGGTCATCATTAAGGGAGTTTTAGGCCCTTAATCACCCAGTTTTAGATGAACTCCTTTCATTTCTGTCACTATAAGGGAGTGCAACTTCATTATTTTCTCTCCCACATGGTTCCAGACCGACGATGAAGGAGAAGCTCCATCAGGGGGTCACGGTGGTGGTGGACAGATACGCCTTCTCTGGAGTGGCCTTCACAAGTGCCAAAGGGGTGAGTGAGACCTGCAGCAGCCCCTGCCCCTCTCTGCTTGGGGAAGCAGCTCCAGGAAGAGGCTCTTGGTGTGAATGTCCCAGGGGCCATTCTTCTGGGAAATGAGGGATAGAAGTTTCAGCTTAGATAATTATGTGGGTCTGCCTTCCCCAGAACAACCAGTGAAACTTACTGGGTGAGTTTTTATATACCTGGACAGACTGCTGGACTGGAAGCTGACCTGTGTGATTCTGGAGAATGATTCTGGGAGTTTGTTAAAGACTCTCTGTACTTGCTCAGGCTGCTGGCCCATAAATTTGAGGAACAGAACCACATCCATTAGAAGGGACCTATGGAATTCACGAAGCCCAGCCTCCAGCAGGGCTGATGTAAGCAGGCTGCCTGGGGCTGCATCCAGCCAAGGTTTGAGTATCTTCAGGGATGTATATCTGTTCCTCTCTCTGCTCACATTCAGAGGAAAAGTGATTTTCTTCATTTAGCCCGAATTCCTGGCATTCCCACTTGTGCCTTTTGGCCTGTCCCTGCTTCCAGAACAAATCAGCCACTCTTTGAGCCCTTCTGCACAGACACTTCTGTCCCGCTCCATGAGATGTGTCCTGTCCTGCTGAGCAGCCATCAATCCTCTAAGAGTTCCCTGTGGTCACACAAGCTCCAGCCATGCCTGCAGCACCAGCTGTGAGCTACATTCATTCTTGCCCAAGCCTTTCCCTGCCTCCTGGAAGGACTGAGGAGATCCTGAGGCAGATGCATTGAAGCATTTAGGTGCTAATCAGGTGTCTGCAAAAGCCCCACATTAAGAGCCAGGATGTGTAACACGAGCTGAGTCACCCCAAAATAATGTTTCCAAATCCACATGGACACAGCAAGGAATGTTCTGCTACTTTCTGCTGGGGGGAAAAGGGTGTCTGAAAGTGTCTGCATTTCTTTGAATGTAGCTGGTGACCTGCAGGGCTCAGCCATGCAGATGCCACCCTTGGGAAGCAGGGATGGCATCCTTTGCTGCTGGAAGAGACTCCTCTGTTCCTTAGAAGAATGGAGTTTGGAATGTTTTTCACTCAAGAGGCATTCTCAAAAGAAGGGGAGATGTTGGTGCCCATACCTAACACAAAAGTCTACTGGCTGCCAGAGCTCACAGCCAAGATGATGTGGTGCTTCAGCTTCTCTTACCCCCTCATGGGATTGAAAAACCCACTGCACATACATCCAAAAACCACCAAGATTACCAGGATACAGAAGAGCTGGGGAGAAATGGGAGGGCAGATGCACCAGCTCCTCTTAGAGGGATTTAAGATGTGGATGAGAAACAAGTGATGCTGTAGTCACACCAATCATGGATTTACATGCCCTGATAAAAATCTTCAGACCTCTCAGCAAAATCCAAAAGCTGGCAAACTGCCTCTGTTGTGTCTGGGCTGAAATTCCTGGGTAGGTGAGTGTTGGAAAGGAGTCTCCCTGGGCTTAGATCTGCAGTTCTGTGGTGTTTGTGTTTGGGAGCACAGCTTTCTTTTGGACTGGGCAAGTTTTGGAGTGGTAACAGCTGAGTGGAGACTCAGAATGTGCCTTGGTAGAGCTCAGACAGATCTGCAGAAGAGGCATGAAAACCTTTCACTCCCTCCACCTTAAATAGGCACAAAAGGTGCTGAACACCTGACAAAACCTGCTCGCCCCCAAATGACCAGGACTGAGTTCCCACATGGTATCATGTGGGATATCTGGGGATATATGTGGGATATCAGCTGGGGTATCACCTTTTCAGTTTGTAGCCTGTGAGTTCTGGGTTGCAGTTCCTGCCATCCTTGGCTGTTCCTTTCCCACCTCACTCTCCAGCCCCCCTGCTCCTTCCCTGTCTTTGTGTGTGTCTCACCTCAAGCTCGGTTGTCTTTGCTTGGGACAGAACTTCTGCCTGGACTGGTGCAAACAGCCTGACGTTGGACTCCCAAAGCCAGACCTGATCCTGTTCCTTCAGTTGAGCCCAGAGGAAGCAGCAGAACGAGGGGACTTTGGACATGAACGTTACGAGAGCAGCTCCTTCCAAGAGAAAGTTCTTCAGTCCTTCTGTTACCTAATGGAGGACAAGAGCCTCAACTGGAAGGTGAGAATTAACTCTAATGAGCTTGTCATGGACTGGGTGGGGATCTCTAGTGAGATCTCCCAAATTTTGCCTGTCACATCCCTGTGCTGCCCCTTCCCACTTCTGCTTAGCAGGACACACTGGGGACCAGCCAAGGGCACTGTGAGATGTGGCAGAGAGCACTTCCCTGTTCCAGGAGAGCCCAGTCAGCTCCCTGTGCACCTGGGATGAATCCCAGCTTACCTGCCTCTGTCACACACCCCAGAGACTGCCAGCAAACAACATGCAGCAGCAGTTTCTGTTTTCCTTCACCCATCCTCACATCTACTTCTTAAATGCTTATTTCCACATATATTGGTTCCTCCCAATCCACTCCAGAAACTGCAGAGAGGAGGTGTAATTAGCTCATTTCACTACTCAGGAAGAGTAACAATATTGGGTAGTGGGGGGATAAACAGATGTTAACAACAAGGTTTTTCTCATTTGTTGGTGTCCAGTAACACATTTCTGTATTCTCTGTTATCTGTCCTGTATTTTTGTTGTCCTGGAAACAGACAGTGAATGCTTCAAAGAGCATTGAAGACTTGCACAGAGAAATCAAGTCCATTGCAGAGGAAACTATACAGGAGGTTCAGAATAAACCTTTGGGAGAACTCTGGAAATGAAACTTCATGCAGGTCTAAAAGAATAAGGTAAAGGTCACTCCTTGGAGATTCTGCACTTGGATGACTGTGACATCCCAACAGCTCCAGCTTAGGTTCTGTGTATTCTTTTGGGTCCAGCATGCTTCCTGATGTCCTTGTTATATCTGCTCCTCCCTTCCATCCTGGATAGTCCCTTCTGCATTTTTGAAACATGCCATGAGCATGTACCAAATTCCTGTCAAAACCTCCCTGTTCCAAGCAGGAGCTCCTGTTACAGCTCCAGTCCTGGAGTGCAGATGTGGGTGTGGAGCCCAAGGCCATCCCTGGACACAGACAGTTCCCATTTTTAGAGGAGTTGCTAATAAATTACTTTTTTAAACTTTTGGCACAGGGCATTTTTTTTCAGTATGATCATTTATCTTCTAGAAGGATATATGGGAGCTGAAAGTGCTGCACTTCAGGCACTAAATCTAAGGAAAGCTGTTTGCTAGAGCTGTGGAAAAAGGAGGCAAATTTAAGCCTGCTGGACAGCTGTGCAATGCTGGACAGCTGTGAGCAGGTAAGAGCCTGGAATAGATGAATGAGCTCATAGCAAGGCCAGTTTGGAGGACAAGTGGCACATAAATTATTTTACACTGGCCAAGATAAGAGGAATAGTCACTTGTGGCTGCTGCACATGCCCCAGTGCAGTTTGAAACCAGACCAGCTATGAATCACCTAAATCACCAGAACAAACTGGAATGTTGATCACATGCAAGGGACACAGAGAGGGGCATGGCCAGGGGAGTTCAGGTCTCTGCTGGATGTTTGACTCACCCTCCAGTAGGGTGGACTGCTCCCATCTCCACAAATGAAATCCTTAACTCACAGGCAGATTGAACTGAATCACAAGCAGGGAGAGGAAGCTAAATATTTAAAACAAAATTGCTAATACAGCGTCAGCTACAGTGGCAAAAGCTGCTGCCTTCCCTCCACAGCTGCCCAGCCCTTGGCAGCCAGACACTCCTGGTGAAGGAGGTGAGCCCCTGCACTGCTGCATCACGCCCTGACAGTAACACTGGGACAAGACAACACACTGAAAAGCCAGAAATACCTGCTAAACATCTAAGCTGAGCTTAGTCCCATTATTGGAGTTGTATCAACACTCAGGTAAAATCTTGTCTGGCAGAGCTGTCATTAAACATAAAACCATGACCATGAAATAAACAGTAGAATCATAGACTGATTTGGGTTGGAAAGGGATCTAAAGAATCACCTTTTTCCACGGGCAGGGACATTTTCCACCAGACCAGGTTGCTTCAAGCCCTGTCCAGCCTGGCCTTGGACACTTCCAGGGATGGGGCAGCCACAGCTTCTCTGGGAAACCTGTGCCAGCACCTTCCCATCCTCTAAGAAATTCTTCCCAGTATCCCATCTAACCCTGCCCTTTGGCAGTGGGAAGCCATTCCCCCTTGTCTTGTTCCTCCAAGCCCTTGTCCAAAGTCCTTCTCCAGCTCTCTTGGAGCTCCTTTACACACTGGACTCCTCTGGTGTGCTGCATACTACCCACCCCACCACCTTCAGCGTGTGCAAGGACACCAGGACAGGCAAAGATTTTAGATCTGTTTATTCAGATAGAAATTGAAAGCAGATGAATGGAGCACAGCCCCACTTCCTCTGCTGCCTCTTCCCCTGACTACAAGAGAGAAGAGAAGCAGGCAGAAAGCAGCAAATAATAATTTAGTGACAGAAGCATTGTGGTTCCCAGTTCAAACCTCTGCTTTCGGGTATCACAGGGACAGTTAGAGCATCAGTAGGTCAGTCACGGGGGAAACAGGTCATTTCTAACCTGGTGGCACCACCCCAGGGCACACCACCATCATCTGACAGCTTCCAAACCTGAATGCACAAAGACTTGTAAACAGGGTTGCAGTGTGCAGCACGCACCAAGGAAACTACGCCAGCAACTCCCCTTGCATGTGCATGGAGACAGCTCTCCTCCACACTTTACCTTTCTGGAGAAGGGCCCTAGGCAGAGCTAACATTTAAAGCTAAAATTTCCAGTATATTTGGACCTTCTCAAGGCATTCTGCCTTCCTGGGATGATTACCTGACAGGGGTTTCTCCAGGTTAGCTCCTACAGCACCTCTGGGCACATTCCACAGGGAGGGGAGTGGGCAGAGGCAAGGGACTGACACAGCTCAGAAACCTGCTCGACCTTCAGGCATCTCTTCTGCTTTGGAAAGGGAATGTCTGACAGGAGTAGCTGGAGGAAGTGCTGACCAACCCACCCAGGGCACCTCAAGAGGTTTTACAGGTTTTTGGCAGGACAACATCACTTCCTAGTCACCGTGCCAGCACACTGGGGACAGACAGAAGAAGCCTGGCACATGCCTGGCAGATCTCTGCTGCCCTGTTTCAGCTCTCCCAGCTCTGGACTCGTTTTTCCAGAGCTGTAGAATTCAGTTTTCTCTTCAAAGCAGCTTTCCTGAAGGTACTTGCTGTAGAGACTATTCCACTGTAGAAGCACATGGATTGACTCACTGAGCAACACACACATTTTCTATTCTTCCATTCCTTCTGTTATTTAAACTGGGACTGAGATGCTCCCCAGCAGCAGAGCACCGCTCCACACTTCACTTATGGAATTCCCAGTCACTTAGAAGTTCCCTCAATTCCCTTTCCATAGGGTGTGAACAGGAGAGGTAGTGCTGAGTGTCCTGCAGAGCGTGAACAGGAGTTGTACCGTAGGGACCTGCACTCCGGAGGCGTCACAGCTGTCTGTGGGACGTGGCTGCTGTTCCCTGGCATTGTGAGCTGCAGTCCAGGTTGGCCAGTGAGAGGGGAAGCTGCTAAAGGCATTAACTGGACGTTTCTCCTGCTAAATGAAGGGTGGGCTCTACTTAAGCTTCAGAGGGGAGTCCCCATGGAAGGATTCAGCGCTCTAACGATTTCCGTGCCTCCCCCGGGAGGCCCAGCTGACCTGCTGATGTAACAGAAAGGCTTTGAACTCCTAAGCACCACTGCATCCACTTCCAGCAACTGTTTGCTGCTGAGAAATTCCAACTGCAGCCAGTAAGGCTGTAACACCCTCTGGGTTCTTCATCCCACTGCAGACACTGCGCGCTCCGCTCCGAGGCTGCACGGAATGCCAGGATGGACGGGAGGCAGGGATGGCAGCAAGCGCCTATGAAAACCGGTAGCCCCAGGCTCTCGAAGGAGCTTCCCTCCCCCCTTCTCCCCACACATACACAAATTTGCAGAGTCAGTTTCCTATTTGTCTTCAAAGGGACAGGATTTCAAAGTCTTCATCTTCCGAGTCAAAGAACCTTTCCAATCTGTCGGCATCGGAGGAGTCTGGAAGAGAAGAAGAAAGCGCTGCCTCAGTGAGACGCTGTGGCTGTCAGTGACACCAGCAGGGTGTCACAGCTTCAGTGCCAAGTGCCTGCAAGTTCCAAGACTCAGTGACAAACCCGAGTGAGGGCTCTGAGGAGGATAAGAACAAGGCAATGGAATGGAAAATGCACTGGAGAAAATTACATGGAGCACAGAAGCACCTCACCCTTCTCAGATCCAAACACATTTCTGCTGTCACTGTTTTGTACAATCGCCTGTGCCCCAGCTCTGCATTAGCAGAAAACTGTTCTCAAAACAGGAGAACTTGCCCAGGTCTGGACTAATACCCATGAAGATCTTTGTCCCAATTAAGAGATACATTTAGCCCTATGTATTAGAGAATTGCTTCTGCTAGAGTTGTTTTGGTGCAACTGTTAGGGAATGTAATTACAACATGCACTCTCCTAAAAGCAATTAGTACAGTTCACTTTGTGAGGAAAGGTAATGTTAGTGGATCCCACTTCTCCACCCTTCTAACTATATGGTGAAGAAGGAGCTCACACTTAAAGGGGAAGGAAGCAACTTCAGCACAGGGGGAAGTAAAGGAGAAACTTTTGTTAGTTCAGGCTGGACAGTTTCAGAATCCCAGAATGGTTTGGGTTGGAGGGAACCTTAAAAATCATCCAGTCCTGGCCCCCTGCCATGGGCAGGGACACCTTCCACTATCCCAGGTTGCTCCAAGCCTTGGGCGCTTCTATGTGTGAGGCAGCCACAGCTTCTCTGGGCAACCTGTGCCAAGAGGGCACTCACAGGAAGGAATTCCCTCCCAAAATCACATCTATCCCTGCCCTCTGGCAGTGGGAAGCCATTCCCACTTGTCCTGTCACTGTGTGCCCTCTCCAGCTTTCTTGGAATACCTGAAAGGGGCTCAAAGTTCAATTACTCCTTCTGGTGAGTGGCCTTGGCAGATAGGAGAGGCTCTACAAGCCAGGGAAGAGGGAGAAGGACAATTAGTCCATTACAAAAACATTTCAAGAGTAGGAAAGACAACATTAGAGAAATTTAAAACAGGCAAGGATCAACTGACAGTTTAAGGGAATTAAGCACTCTTAAAGGACAGTGTGATAATGAAAGCTTTTAAGGAAGGAGGGCAGAGAGAGAGATAGAAGTGCAGTGTGCAGGTTGGCAGGAGGCTGCCCAGTGACAGGGTCAGCTTGCCCACACACACTCACTGCTCTCAGCAGAAGCTGAAATGGCTTTATCTCCTGCAATATTTGCTTATGTTATTAATGTGATAAGCAGAGCCTGACAGGCAAGATTAGTGCCCAGCACTTGTCCTTTTTCCCACTGGTAGTGGTTTGTGCCAGGAAGGAGTGCCTTATGCTGGAACTAAGTGTGACCAGCCCTGTCTTGGAGCATTTTCATTACCTACAAACTCGGTTTTCAGCATTTGCACTGAACAGTTTTGATTCCTCCAAGCATCCCTTCAGAAACCACAGACTCACACTGCCATGGCAGCCTGAGAGCTTGTTTGTTCTGCTCAGTCACCATCAACATTCACAAATTATTCTAAAAATCCTCCTGAGACACTGTGGGATCTGCAAACCTCTAGCTGAAAGCTGAAGAACTAAATCAATTGACCCGAGAGCTCCAGGTTAAATTCCAGGTGGAACAGCAACATACTAGAAGTCATCATATAATTCCACATGATTTCCAGAAACCCAGAGGTGCTGGCTCACCCTCAGCTCTCCCTCACCTGGTGTGAGATTGAGGACGTCGGGGTTGGAGAAGTGTGAGGGCTGGCGTTCCACCAGCTCGAACATGGGCAGCGCTCCTCTGACCAGGGACAGCTGTGGAGACAGAGCAGGGCCATGAGAACCAACACCTCTGCACTGCTGCTGCACTTCAGGGGGAATAATCATCTGCTGGACTTCACTGTAGCTGGAAAAACGTTTTTCAGAGCTTCTGAATCACATCATCAACAGGATTTCAGAGCTACACTCCTTTTGGTAGTTTAATAAATTACTTTAATATGCTTATAATAGGGTCATGCTGCAGAGAACATGGTCTCTGTGCAGTGTTTTGGAAACAAAACAATACCTGATATTTCTTTCCTAGGGACAGAGAACCAGAGATCGTTAAAGTTGGAAGATAACTCCAAGATCTTTGAGTCAAATCATTCCCCCAGCAGTAAACCCTGTCCCCAAGTGCCACATCCACATGCCTTTTGAGCACTTTTGGGATGGGGACTCCACCACTGCCCTGGGCAGCCTGTTCCAATGTCTGACCAGATTCATATACACAAACCTTTTTGATTTGCTGGCACCAGTCATTAAAGTCTGCCTCTGTGTTGCAGAAAAAGCCCTGAAAAAAAAAGAAGAAAGAAGACTTTATCTTTCTATATTTTAGATTGATCTTTTCAGACTTAAGGCCCTGTATCAACACCAAGTAACACAATCAGGACTGGGAGCAATTATTACTCCTGACTGCCTTGCTTTAAAAATATGCCTCACACTGTCCTGTTAAACTGAACACTCCACAAAGGCTTGATGTGTCCAGGCTATCCAAGTGCTGGAATCATCAATATTTTCTTTGTTATAGAAGGAAAACCAGGAGGAACAAAGAGCAGGTGTCTCAGGTTCAACAGAAAACAAGCCATAGTGCATCACCATATGGATTCAGGAATGGATTCAGATCTGCCCATCAAAAGGCTGGAATCAAAGCCCAGACTAAACCCATGAGAATCACACTGCTCCATGAGGAATTTAACTGCTATTTAACTGCCATGCAATGGGCATTCCCTGGGACAAGCCACTCTCTGGGAGGAGCTGTTTCACCCGTGTCACCAAAGCCCATGGCAGCACTTCCCAGAGTACCCAGCCCATCACCAGTGCCTCTGCCAGCTCCCAGTGGAACAGGGGCAGCCCAGCCCTGCCCCTGGGGCAATGGGGAGCAGGGGAACAGCACACACCACGGCAATGGAGGGGTCGAGCTCGGCGATGCTCATCCTGCACGGGGGGTGCTGGCAGTGGAAGCTCTCGTCGGGGAGGCAGCCGCCCTCGCCGGGCTCCACCGCCGGCTGCGTGGTGTGGGGATCCAGGTAAATGAGCTCCTCACCTGGCCAGGGAGGCAAGGACATCAGCACAAGAACCATGCCAGAGGGAAGGAGGGGTGAAAGAGGAGGAAGAGCAATGGCAGAGCCAGCTGTCACAGAGGAATCCACATTCCAGGCACATCTTGTTTTAGCCACTGCCAGCACCGCCACAGTGGCCACTCCACTGTGACACCCTGGGATTGAGGCACAGGCACTATCTGGGTATTGTTCCTGCTCCTCCCTGGGTGAGCTCAAACAGACCCCAGAAAATGGCACAAATAGCCTGAGGTCTCTGGCAGAGAGGAAACCAGAGGGAAGGAGGAGAATAAGAAGTGTTTGCAGGGTTTGAGGAACACCTAAAGAACAGTTAAATCCAGCCAAGCCACAGAGGGAGGTCAGCTCTGAATGCAGGAAACAGGCTCTATGCACTCCACAGACCAGATTTAGTGTTACTCAGTGGAAGTTTATGGCCACTGTTCAAATCCACATCACTCAGATTAGAGGTTCAGCCCACAGCAGGAAAGGAGAACCCTGCAGCATGCACCACAGGCTAAGCAGGAGAGCTGTGCCACCCCACAAGCATTTTTCAGCCAGGGGGACATTTTTGGACAGTCTTGGCAGTCCTCTGGGCACTCACCTACGTAGCCAATGAAGTAGTGAGCACTGTTTGGCTTCCCTCCGATCACTCCCAGGGACTGGGGCATCATGAAGCAGTGCTGGAAAAGCAACACAGAAAACACACAGCTGACAGACAGTGAAACAGCAGGTGGGAACTAAGGCAAACATCCAAAAATGCAGGGGGAAGGATGGACAGGGACATGGAAAATCAGCAACTCTAGCAGCAAAACCAGCCACTTCTGGAGAAAATCTCCATCAGGCTGCAACACAAGGCTTTCTAGGAGCATGGAAGCAGCTCAAAACCACTTTTAACTGCTGACAGGAGTAGACAAGTGGACCAAATGTAAGAAGCTGCACTACTCCAGGAGTTGGTATGGGCAAATCCTGGCTCTTGTAAAGTGGTAAGTTCCCTGGATTTAAGGCAAGTAACCTCCCACAAATCTGAATCTGGAGGTCTCTTACCCAAGCTCAGAGCTTGCTCACACTGTGCTCCCTGTGCACACCCTAAGTTCTGCAGCTTCTCAATAACCCAACCTGCAACCACCCAGCAGCTCTTAGCCTCAGTCTGCAGCACAAACTTCAGCATCTGAGCCATGGGGAGTGTGGAACCCTGTATCAACACTCAGGTCACCACCAAGCAAGGTAGAGCTGTGCTGAACAAAGGCTTCAGCAGGCTGGTACCATCTGCCCACAACGAGGAGCTGAGATTTAAGCTGGGAAGTAAGAAAAAAAAGAAAAAAAAAGAAAAAAAAAGAAAAAAAAAGAAAAAAAAAGAAAAAAAAAGAAAAAAAAAGAAAAAAAAAAGAAAAAAAGAAGAAAAAAAGAAGAAAAAAAGAAGAAAAAAAGAAGAAAAAAAGAAGAAAAAAAGAAGAAAAAAAGAAGAAAAAAAGAAGAAAAAAAGAAGAAAAAAAGAAGAAAAAAAGAAGAAAAAAAGAAGAAAAAAAGAAGAAAAAAAGAAGAAAAAAAGAAGAAAAAAAGAAGAAAAAAAGAAGAAAAAAAGAAGAAAAAAAGAAGAAAAAAAGAAGAAAAAAAGAAGAAAAAAAGAAGAAAAAAAGAAGAAAGCCCAACCCCTCAAGCCCTCCCAGTTTCCTGACTACAGCTTGCAAGAACCTCTATGATGACTTCTGACAAAAATTGTCTCTAAACACCTTTTTCTGTTGTAATGACTTCTGAGTAAGGACTTAATTCCCAACAGGATCCTTCAGCATCTCCCTTCAGCAGGGATTCAGCTCCAGATCCCTACCTTTAGTGTTTCAATATAGGCTTCATTGATCTCTGTGAGCCCGAGGCGGAGCGGGATCAGCAGCACCAGAGGCTTCCACAGGCTGGGCCTCTCCCGGAGCCCCACGGCCTCTGGGCACCCATTGTAGAGCACGTCTGAGGCCAGGGCAGGGCACGCTGCAGCTCCAGCACAGGACACACTGGCCTGGCACAGCCTCCCTGTGCAAAGGGAACAGAGCACAAAGCATCAGGACTCTGCTTACAGAGTCATCCCTCTGACCAACAGATGCTCTTTACCAAAGCCTGCAGCACTTAAACCCAAAAAGAGCTTTGAAAGGTGGAGTGCTGGGGCTGTGTGATGTGTGTGCGTGGCTGAGCCTCAGCTGAGCTCACACCAAGCCACAGCACCCTGTGCTCACAGCTACCAACTGCTAGGCAGCAAAAATGCAAATTCTTCCAGGAAGGTGAGCAACCACCTGTGCTAACAAAGCTGGATGAGCTGATTAGCAGGTCAGACAACTGTCCTGAATTCACAAAGCTTGTAGGCAGAAAGAGGAAACTTATGGAGTGTCCAACTCCAGAGGAGTTCAAAGAGGACATGAATGAACTGAGTGAGGACAGCATTATGAGTTAACACAGGAAATATTCACCTGTAAGAAAATGCTTTTGCAAGATACAAACACGGTATCTGTCTAGAGTAGTTATAACTTTCCTAAAAGTCACAAAAATCTTCTTTGGGATCATTCACAAGCTACTTTACAGACCTAAAGCAGTATGGTCATTAAACTCTGCAATTGCAGCCTCTAAGATATGGAGCAGCAGAACTCCTCAGGGCATACACATGGCATAAGCACTCTGCATCCTCATCCTAAAGGCCTGACAAACAAACAGCCAGGCTGTAATGCACCCAGGTTATGTAAATTCTGGTCCAGAAACAACTCCAGGTCTACCTGTCTCACTGGCCAATTTAATTACTTGCTGGGTGTGTGAAGGAAAAAAAAACCAACCCAAACCCCAAAGAAACCCACAGCATGATTAAAGAATCATGAAGCCAAGGCAGTTGGACAGAATGCCAGAGGCTCATTTCATTTATTCCCAGCCTAAACTGAATGCCAGGACACTCTAGCAGGTAGGACGTGATGTAAATGAACACCTTAATCAGCAGCCATTTGCCACTTCAGCTGGGTACTTGTTCACTACTGAGAGCTCCAAACCCAGCTGAGGAAAATACTACACAAATTTAGAAGAAACAGGACTCTGATCTAAAGCCTCAGGAGGAACAACCTGCACAGATGTTTGCAGTTCCTCCCTATACTGTTCCTCAAGAAGGGAGAAGGGTTATGTGTGCATCTGATGCACACACAGTTACCAGAGGGTCTGAGGAAACTCAAAGTCATTATTTGTAGCAATTTCTCTTGTTAAATCAGGTTTTTTGTTGCAGTAGCCCTCCTGTCCAGATGATCTGCAATCAGCTGCCAAGCCAGGGCTGTTGCTGAATGGGGGGTGTCACTGCAGGTTTCCTCATCAGGCAAAGCATGTGGCAATCCTGCACTGTGTATGAACAGACCCACCTGCAGGTTAAGCAGCAGAAAGCTTGGCACAGGCTGAATTCACCTTGCTATCTGGCAGGCTTTGCAGCTCTGTGGTGCCACAGCAGAGCAGGACCTGCCTAAAGCTCCCCAGCTGGATCCAAAGCATTTACAGCAAACACAGTCCAGCAGATCTAACACAACACCTCTCCTGCTGCAGCTGCTGCTGGCAGGTACTGGCTCTTGGATTCTCACCACCTTTGTGATTCACAGGATTCCCCTCCATCTCTCCTCCAGCTGAGATGCCCTTTCTCACAGCACACTGACACAGAATGCATAAAGATTTATGTTTCTTCACTACTGTAACAAAAGGCATTTCCTGTGAACCTTTGGCTGAACCCCATCAGTGACCAATCTAACAGATGTATGAGACAACATTACTTTTATCCACAGTATTTGGGGCACAAGGTATCAAACACAAACCTACAGACACCTAACACACCAGACCCACTCACAGTGACTTTCAGGCCCTGAACAGGTACATTATGATCCACACTGGAGGAAAACAAGCCCACACACCCCTGCCCATGACAAATTGTATGGACATGGTCACTTGAAGCAGCATCAGTGCTGAACAGCCAGTGCCACACAGACAGAGCCTGCAGCACACCAAGCCTCATAGCCAGCATGCTTCAGCTGTACAAGTGATACTCACAGGCTAAAGAAGAAAGATAATCCAATTTCTGTTTTAAAACTGGCCTTTGTTTAAGCCAAGGACCTTGGTATCAGCAGATAGGTATCAGCAGATACCTTCAGCTAAGGTTAGACACACATTTCTCAGTCAGATCCAACTGAGAGTACCTGACAAGAGATGTGATTTTACAAAGTGGCTGTCCTGCACTCCAGGCAGAAATTGCCTGGCAGTCAAGCCAGCCTAAATGGTGCCTGCCACCATCTCAGCTGCAACCCTACCCCAGCTGTTTGAGAGCACTGCCCTGGCAGAAACACTGCTGGGTTTGTGCTGGGTGGGCTCACTGCCTCAGGGATCAGCCTGAAGCAAGCCACGGGATGCTGCTGAGGCCAGGACCTTGCAAGGCTGCAGCAACCAGCAGTGCAGGTGCTCAACTGTGTAGCTTTGGTTACTGCAGTGCTGCAGGCAGAGCAGGCAGGCTCAGGATGGGCAAGAAGAGCTGCTCAGCCTCCAGAGCCAGCCTGTGGGCAGGATGCCCCAAAAAACACACAAAAAAAGGTAAAAGAAGAAATCACCAGTGAATATTCCCTAAAATTATAAGAGTGGTGGATTCCCTTCTTATCCTCTCCCCATGCCCATTTTGGCCCTTTTCAGATCTGTTCTGACTTTCTTACTCTGTCCAATAGCAGAACCATCCCTACCAATTATGTAAGAGAGGAACCAGCCATTTACTGCTTGCTCCTCGTGGCCATAAACAAGCCTGACTCTGCCTACCAAGCAGCTCCCATGTGTTGTCTGAAGGTCAGCAAACCTTCTCTCCTGATCCAGAGGCATCATCAGATGAAATGACAGTCAAAACAAGGCCCCTCCTTGCCCTAGAACAGCAATTCTCACCTTGTTTTAGCACACCTCCACACAGGTTTCACAGATCACCAGTGTTGGAAGGGGCTTTAAAGCTCATCCTGTTCCACTTCCATGGCAGGAACTCCTTCCACTAGCCCAGGCTGCTCCAAGCCCTATCCAACCTGGCCTTGGACACTGCCAGAGATGGGGCAGCAATCTGTGCCAGGGCCTCACCACCCTCACAGGGAACAATTTCTCAAAGACAGAACATGTACTTCATGCTTGTTGTGCCCTCCAGCTTTTTTCTGGGCTCTTGCAGCCCAGGATACACCACACTCTGCCTCCAGGTGACACTTACGGATTTCTTCCATCACCACTGTGTTGTCCATGGCTATGTGCACTGCCAGGGAACTCCACGTATCAAAAGTTGCAAGTTTTCTAGAGGAAAATGAAAAGTAATGAAGGATTAATACAACTACAAGGCAAAGATAGTGGTGTATGAGAGAGGAGAAACTCGATTAGGAGAGGCTGGTGTTATCATTTCTGCTGTGGAATGTGCTTTGACCTGGGAAAGTGGCTGTTAGGCAATTCCAGCCTCTTCCAGGGAGCTGCCTGCTCATCTCCCAACGTGGATGGGGGAGAATGGTGAGAGGAGGGAGGGTGTTATGACAGGCAGCCCGTGCTCCTGAGCCAGGCAGAGCTCTGTCAGCTCAGAGGAAGCACTCAGAGGCAGCCCCACTGCCTGTCTGAAGGGAGAGGAGGAAAAGGGCAGCACTTACTTGAGCACCTGTGCAACCGTGTTTGGTCCGTACCACTGGCCTATGGATTTCCCCTCCCCGACTCCCATCTGGGCTGCATCACAACAAAAAACAGAATAATAAAAATCAGAATAATCACCCACACTGCATCCCTTCCTAATCAGGTTTGCATTTAATGGGGAAGAATTCTCACTTGGAAACTTCATTGAATCAGCAGTATTTGCATGTTTCATGCTGAAGGACTGCAAAGCAAATCCTTTCCCCAAAATGCAGCAGCACAGAAGTTCAAAGGACAGTGTTGCCTCAGAAGAAGCTTTACCCAGTGTTTGATCACTATATCACCCCTATGACCTGAGTTCTGTTACCCCAAAGGAACAGGCTGCTTCTTTGATTTTTCAGGGGAGTTTGTATCAAGGTGACAGCCTTCCTCAGCCCATTTGCTAAGTCTGAGCATTTCTTTCTTCTTACCTATCTGGTGAATGGAGTAGTAGCTGTCTTTTTTGTCAATGAAGGCATTAAGAACGTTGTAGTAATTATCCATCTGCCTCTTCCCTTTTATCCACCTCCAGTCTAGGACAGACAAGGGATATATGAAATAAATATGGTACTTATTAGCAACCAGAGGCTGCAAGCTGCAATTCTCTTCCTGCGTATTGACCAACTCAATTTTCACATTGTCATATTATTACTAAACATCTGAGGCATTCCCAACAGTAAAGGGCTAATTTTAAAATAATAGAAAACATTCTTACAGCTGGGATAAAGTACCATCATCCACAGGAAAGCAAATAAACAAACATAAAATCAGAAAATACAAATATTCCAGAGAGTTCCAAGGAGATTATTGTCTCAACAGCCCTGAACTTGAGAAGAGTGATGAAAAGGTTAGAGAACCCTCAGCAATTCCCAGCTGTGTCCTTGTTATCTCTGTACTTCTAAGTGCTGCTCTCATGGGAGCACATGGCTCTGGATGTCAGTGTGGGCTGTGCCCTGGTTTACCTCTTCCCAAATGCCTGCAGACCAAGGCCTGAGCAAAGATCATCTGGCCACAGCGCAGCATGCAGCCCCAGCCCGTGTCAGAGGTGGGACCAGTTCCTCCTGGAAACAAGCACAGAAACCAGGGAATGAATGGAGAGGCAGTGCCAAGGGGGAGATGAATGAATGGGCAGCTGGTTCACCAAGAAATGAGGCAGGGAATGAGGACTGGCTTAGCTCACACACCCAAGACTGAGAACAAAAAACATGGTTATTGATGAGTGACTCAGTGGCATCCCTTAAAAACAAATAAATCAACTCCTCTAACACTAACTGAAAGGGAAAAAAGTTCCAAGGGAAATCCAAACAACCCAAGAGAGCTGAATTGCTCAGGAGAACAATAGCCCTTGAGCCTGGCTGCAGACCCTCAGCCCAATTCAGACACAATTCTACATGAAGGTGTTTGTTAAAGATGACTCTTGTAATCCTTATCTTGAGAAGGCAAATCATCATGCAGAACAAACCAGCCCCAGGGAATTCCTGCATCAGAAGTGGTTACAAATAACATTTCAAATGTAGTCAGGCCAAAAAAAAGGCACCAGTCAAAAAAATCCTACCCAAGCAGTGAAAAAAAGACACATCCTACATATTGTTGGAGAAAGCTGGACGTCAGCTCATGCTGGAAAGTCTAAGACAATGGACACCAGGCTGAAAGCATTTCCCTGACAGATCTTCCAAAGGAAACTGTTGCTCCTCCACTGCAGCTCTGGCTGTTACTACAAATACCAGAGATGAAATGTTCAGTGTGATCACAGCAGGTAATCTGTGCCTGGGCACAGCTTCTGCAAGTCTCTGTAATGCTGCTTTCTTCTTTTTGTCCTGAACAGGGGAAAAATCACCTGCAGGACTATTTCATCAGCTTCTCAATGGTCACCAGCTGTCTTCTACAATTTTACCAGTAATTCATAACATGTACAAATTCCAAAAGTGATAATGCTTTACAAAATTAGCATTAGACAGCTCCCTAACCCATACGATAATTAAGTGGGCTAGCACAGAGGGAAGGGACAAACAGTAAAAGGGATGACTGGGAGAAAAAAATGCTGAAAGAGGTTTACTGTATATGACATCCAGATCATATCTATGGTGTAAATGGGAAGTGACCCAGAAAATGGGGTCTGCCTTCACCCCACAGCCTTTAATGACTCACAAGGAAACCAAAATTGTTTCTGTGAGCCAGTTAAACATGTGCTAACCCTTTGTTCTCAAACATATGTTTAACTATGGTGCACAAACATGAATTTAAAAGGATTAAACTGCATCAAAGATGTCTCAGAGCTTGTGAGGCAGAAGGCTTTCCAGCAGGGAAAGAACAGCACAAGCCAGAAGGACCAGTTAGGAGGAAGTCTCTTTTCCACACCTGAGCCATTTTCCTTTCCCACTGACTGCTGGGGATGTGACAGAAGGGGGACATGAGCAGGCCTTGGAGTCCCATTTACCTGCTCTTAGATCTCCTTTGATAGACCTTGCACCCAGCAAAGAACCCCAAACCCCAGAAGAGGCCATGCAGAATATCTTAAGGAACCAAGGCATCCTCCTTGGAGTTCACTGGGAAAGATCCCCCCATCAGCACAGCTCCTCTGTGTAACAGACACTTCAGGCACCCAACTCCCCCTAGATACACAAAACCCCCACGCAGAGTCTGGGGCAGATGCACAAAGGCAGCAATATCTGTATCACTCTCTAGGCTTCATTATTTTAATCCACTTCAAGCCCAAGACCATAATTCAATAATATTTCACACTAGACTGATGTAGGATATGATAAAGTACAAAAATCCTCCCATGTTACCTAAAAAAAGAGCAGGCTTCCCAAACCCCTCTTGGTGTCCTTTTAAAAACCACTGCTATCCCTCCTACCCAAAGGGATGAGGAATTCTCATTATCAGATAAACAAAAATCTAATCAATTAGATAAAGCACATTTCAGACTCTTATGAATGGAAATAATGTCATGTTTGTGGGGACTGTTTTATTAGGGACAACCAAGTTACAATCATTCCCAGGATGTCTTCAGACTCCTCCAATCTACATACCAATAGCAGGGAAGTTCTTTCTGTAGGTGAACCAAAGCCGAGAGGTCACATCCAACAGGATCTCTTCCTTCTCTGGAAAGTGTTCAGCATGGAAAGGCACACACATCAGGGGAGCACCAAGACAGCTAAACCCACCTCCCCCTCACCCTCCCAAGGAATTCTGCTCCTCTGCAGAAGGTCTGCAGGCCCAGAGAGGCAGAGTCTGGCTGAGGAACAGGGCAGTACTGGTGTGCAGAAAGCACTTTCTTTCCCCACTAGAATAGCTGCAATCAGCCTAAAGACACTATGGCCACAGGCAAATTATGAAGCAGCAAACCATCCTTCTACCCCCTGCCTCCACCATCCTGCCCTCATGACATGTCCCAAAAACTTCCATATGGTAACTTTCTGCCCAAAAATATTCCAGAGGCCACGGAAATTGTCAGACAGACTGAAGCATGGCAGCTGAAATGCAAGTGCAACACTAACACAGTCCTCTGGAGCCTTAAAACATTGCAGAGTGCCCACAGAATACCTGTAAAAACACTGTATTTCCGGCCAAGGATCCAAACAGGTTCTTTGGTCTCAGGGAAGTCTTCATACTCAAACCTGAGGGTGTCATAGGTAAGAGTAGCTAGAAAGAAAAAGAAGAAATTACAGACCTTTATAGCTTTTCATTTTGTTTTTAAAAGCAGACAAAGCTACAGAATCAGAGCTGCTGTGGCCCAGTGACTCCCCCCACTCCCAAAGCTCCTGGGCTGGTCCCAGTGCCCTGCACCCCTCAGCCCTGGAGGCGCAGAGGGGCCCAGCCCTGGCTCACTCCCGACTGTTCCAGCGGGATTCCCAGGTTAGGCCAGCTCCAGGTTCTGCCTGGGGCAGAAAACATCTAAAACTTCATCTGGCAGCTCCACCATTTCCCAGAACAGGCACCATCTTGAACGTCATCAGCAACAGCACTGATGTGGAGGGCCTCTTTTCCATTGAGCAAAGTGTTCTCTTGCAGAGAACATAAATTTTGAGGGAAGAACACACAAAACACAGATCACTGTAAGATGGAAAATAAACCTTGCTCAGCCCCTCCTCCAGAGGCACCAAACCCAGCAGAAGCTTTTACAGGTGTCATCCCACAACGTGAGGAACACAGAGCTGTGCAGATGTGCTCATGCAAAGGGCACAGGCAAAATTTTTGTCTCTTTTACTGGCTCCCTTCACAGCATGGCATCCATCAGTGCCTAAAAATCCATCCCCTTCCAGGACCATGACAGAACAACCCAGCAGCCCAGGATGTTCTTAGATCAGGGCAGCCTAAGCTGTTGTGCACAGGGTACAAAAACAAGGAGGAAAAGCCAGAGGAGTTGGATGAGCTGTGCTCCACTTAATCTGTGTTTGGAAACACAGACTTTAAAGCAGCCTGGGAATTCTGGAAAAGACCCACATGATTTTACAGGCACCAATTCTGTAACAAAGCACCTCTAAAATTTAAAGCAGAGCTAAAATGGATTTTTCTGTAACTGTTAAAGTAGTAATTGAAAACATCTCACAGCAAATGCAATAAAATCTGTGGTAATGTGATGTGAGTTTAAAGCAGGACAAAGGAGTACAGGGCCACAAGCTCCTGTCAGCCCCATTCTCTGCCCTCTCCATGGGGCACATGTCACTTTTGGCTTCTCCAGAGTAACCTGCTGCTACATAAGACACTCCAGCCTCCTGAAGTATCTCAGCCTTCTAACCTGGATTCCCTGAGCTGGAATTCCAATTCCAAATGTCCAAGAAAACACTTGAGCAGATACCATCACTAAGACCAACTACTGTTTAAGCAGGAACCCCAGCAACAGAGATGACAACAGGCTCCTAAATCAAATTCTGAAACAGACTCTGCCTTAACTCCAGCCCACAAGATTTAAAGCACATTCCTTGTGTGAATTAGTCTTTAAAACTGTTCCAGGCACCTTTAGGATTGCACAGGCCACACATTTCCATTGCCACCCCACGATGTGACTCCTCAGCAAGCTAAGCAAACCAATTCTGCTTGCACAGAATTGTCCCAACAAATTACTGCTGCAGTCTTCTCCTCTAACAAACTTTAGCAGAGAAATAAAGGATTTCTTTCCCATCTACTACCCAAACTTGCATATGTCCAGATTTGAAAAGGTAACCAACATGATCTTAACATAGAAACTGAAGTTCTCAGTGAAGTTTTAAAGCTCAAAGGAATATTCTGTGGTTTGTTTTGTCAGTTCCTAAGCCTGCCATGTATCCAACTCTCTGTCAAGAGTCTCAAATAGCTTAAAGAAAACGAGTGAAACAAGGATGCCACACAGGCACATCAAGCTATCCACAATTTCTCCCTCTGCTTCCCAGCAATATTCCCTGACCTGCTCAAATATCACAACCTCTGCATTTGCACAGTTTGCAGGGCACCAGGTCTTTAGCAAAGACAGGGTTTGCAACTGGACACTTCACAGCAAGGATCAGCAGCTGGAAAGGGAGTGCTGAAGTCCTTCCCCCTCTACCACAGCTCAGAGCGGAGGGGGACAGAGGGGGATCTCCACCTGGACCAGCTGCACATTCAGGGAATGCAGCACATGTCATGACACTGCACATTGGGGAGGGGAGTCCCAGGCTTGCAGCCCTTCAGCTGAATGCCCAACATCTGACTCTGTACACGGCCCTGTGTGTCCAGCTGTGCATCCCAGAGAGGTGGTCAGACATTCGTGTTGGGATTTGGGGAGAAAATAGTTGAAATGCAGGAGTTCAGGTTTCACCTTCACAGGGAAGAAAATTCCAGAGGTTGCTCCCAGTTAGTATCAAGGACATTATAATGGGAGCAGTAAACTCCCTACAAGACTTGAGGTCACTGAGTTTTTCCTTTACAAGCCTCCACCTTCATATGCTCCAGCATTTTTCCAAAGTCCATCTATTGTGCAATTATCCTGATGGGCTAAATACCAGCCAGAGGAACCCAAACAATGCAGGCAGGGCACACAGAACATCACAGACTGCACAGGAGCCTTTCTTTCCTTCTTATAGCCAGACATGAAGAGAAATACATCTGGAAATTCACCAAGCAGAAATCCTGTTTGAAGCTGCTCCTCTCAGAGCTGCAGAAGCTGCGTGAGATCAGCACATTTCTCAGGCAGTGCTCCAAGACTTCACCTTCAGAAAGCCCTGGGTCTATTTTAATTACCGACCTCTGAGCATCCAGGACAGTGGAGCAGCAGTTTCCGCAGAGAAGGATGTGCAGTCTCAACATCAAAACATGAGAGCTCAACTTCACACGGCTTTTTAGTTAAAAAACAGTGTCAGCCCTGCACAGCTCACCCTGGGAAAGGCAGCCTCGCTTTCCAGGAGCCTTGCACGCCCTGGGAATGAGGGGAGGCTGGCTGGATCACTGCCCCATGGGCACATCTTCCATGGGATCTGCAGAACACTCACCCCAGAAAGCCTCAGCAGGAAAGGCAAAGCTTTGTCCATACCACAGCAGAATCCCAGAATGGTTTGGGCTGGAAGGAACCTTAAGGCTCATCTCATTTCACTCCCTGCCATAGGCAGGGACATCTTCCAATAAACCACAGTGCTCCAAGCCCTGTCCAACCTGGCCTGGAACACTTCCAGGGATGGGGATGCCACAGCTTCCCTGGGCAACTGTGCCAGGGCCTTCCCAGCCTCACAGAAAAATTCCTTCCCAGTATTCCATCTAAGTCTGCCCTCTGGCAGTGGGAAGCCATTTCCCCTTGTGGTGGCACTTCAGACCCTTGTCCAAAGTCCCTCTCCAGCTTTCCAGGAGCCCCTTTAGGCATTGGAAGGGGCTCTCAGGTCTCCCCAGAGCCTTCTCTTCTCCAGGCTGAACACCTCCAGCTTTCCCAGCCTTTCCTCATGGGAGATATGCTCCATCACCTCAACACAAGAACAACTCTCTAAATACACTGAATTAGGGCAGAAGATGAATTTTTCCCTCCTTTCTCATAGTCTTAATCAGCACAATGAGACACTCGAGATAAAAACATTATCCCAACTTGTAGCAGACACACCCAGAGGCCCAGCTGGGCGCTGGGAGCAGCCCTGAGTGCTGGTGCCAGTTTGCAAATGTGCTGGAGGCCAGACCTGTGACAGCCTGTGACAGTCCCTGACTTCATCGTGGTCCCGCACCACCACCAGAGCCATTTGCTTCCCCATCACCTTTGGGAAACAAGTAACAACAAGTGAAGGCTTGGGTGACTCAAACAGAAACGTGGCAGGTGATTTTCCCAGCACCAAGCACCTTGGTCAGTCTGCCTGCTGAAGAATTCACACAAAATACCCAAGTTGAGCTTTGGAGCGTGGCACTGAAGGAAAGCTTTGCCACACCTCCTTTCCCAGACTGGTCCTGGGGCTTCTCCACTCTCTGAAAACGCCTGGCTCTCATGCCTCTCCAAATCCTTTAGCCTCCAACTAAGGCCACCACAAAAAGATCAGGAATGAGGTGGATGATCTCTCCTTTAGCTGATACAGGTACCTCACTCAAGACAAAGAAGGAACACAAATGGATGTGGAACATTTCAAAGTCAGGAAGAGACAGTAAATTTACCACTTTAGTAAAATGCATTGCTGGAAAACACCAAACACTTCCAACCCTTACTTCTGCCCTTTGCAGAAAAAAGATTAAATCTTTTCTTTCCTCTAACAAGCTCTTTCAAACAAGACAAATCCTGATTATCTAAGTACGAACGAGGAGTTAAGAGACCGACAGCAAGCAAAGTCAGGCTACTAAAGTGTGGTGCTTTCTTGAAGGCCTGGAGCAAACAGTTCCAAGTTTTGCTGCCAGCTTCCCGACCATCTCAGGAGCAGGGCTGGACAGGAAGGGGCTTGAGCCCAGAGATTCTCCTCTCCTCCTCCTCTCATGGAGGAAATTCAGGCCCACGATCCACCACAGCAAATGCAAGGCTCACACCAAGGGAAAGCAAACATCTCCCGGACCAGGGGAGCAAGTTCACTCCGCAGAGGTGTCCGGTCCCTGGGTGTGACGCTGGGCGCTCCGGCAGAGCCGGGACGCTCAGCCGGATCACGCCGACAACAACAGCGGCACCAAGGCCAAAACAAGGCGGGACAGCCCTGAGGAGGGACAGGAGCAGCGAATCCCCGGCACAGCCGAGCCCGGCAGTGCGGAGGAGGAGCCCACGGCGCACAGGGGAGCGTTTGTTCCTATGGAACCACACTTATCTCTGCCGAGGGGGTGGGAGCCGCTACTACGCCAAGGCTGCAGGGAAGCGGGTCCCAACACAAGTGCCGAACACTTAGTTTTACTTTACCCCGCACGAACCCAAAATCTCCACCACAAACAGCTTTGCCAGAGCCCTCTGTGAGGGTGATGAGTGGCTGAGTCGCCTTCTTACCACCCGACGACACCTTCTCACCCCTCGGAAATCACCTTCTTGCCCCCAGGCTGCCTTCTCGCCCCTCGAGCCCTCGTGAGGAGCGGGGCACAGCGACACCAGCCCTGTCACCGCTCCGGTTCTCCCCCGGGCAGACCCGGCGGCAGAGCTCGGAGCTTTCGAGGAACGACACCGGGGCTGGGGGGGAAGGAGGGACTCGCCGCCCGGCTCCGGCCTGCGCCGGCCCACCCTGGCGCTCCTCAGCCACCGCCTTCCCCTTCGCCCCACCGGGAGGGCGGCCGGGCCCGGGANCCGAGGCTGCGGCCGCCGCCGACACTCACGCCCGGTGCGGCCCTGCGCGGTGCAGGCGCGACCCGCCGCTCCTGGCCAATGGGAGCGCCGCTCACCGCCGGCCTCCGCGCCCATTGGCTGGCAGTGGGCTCGTCACAGCTCGGAGCGACGCGCCGCTGTCTGCGGAGAGGGAGCTGCCATGTTGCCGTACGGAGAGGCAAAGCAGAGCGCGGGGAGGCAGCAGGGCGGCGGTAGAGCCGAGGTTGGGGCTAGAAGGCGGCGCGGAGTGTGAGGGCTCCGTCCGCTCCGCGACGGGCGCCTTCCGCAACACGTATACCTAGGAATGATGTGATAAATGGGCGCCGCCATGGTGTTGTACGGAGCTGGCCCAGCCCCGCCCCCTCGATCCCTGTGAGAGTAAACGCCTTCACCATGCCCGCCCCACTCGGAGACGCCTTTCACGGCTGGGCTGCCACGGACCGAGCGGCTCGTCGGGAGGCGGACGGCCAGCTGCGCCGACGAGGCAAGCGAGAGGCTCTGGGAGCGAACTCCCCCTTTCCCCACCGGCCCCGCGCCGTACGGCTGCACACCGGCCAAAATGGCGGCGGCCATGTGGCG
>VXBR01010896.1:18903-57497 GCA_013400215.1 Cisticola juncidis | reverse complement strand
TGCCGCGGGGCCCGGGCCCTCCCTGGCCTGTCCCCCGGGCTGTGCCCCCGCCTCGTCCCTCGCTGGGGATGCTGCCGGCGCTGAGTCCCCGGGGAAGGTCCCTGTCCCGGGAGTCCCATTGCAAACGGGTGAAGTGACTGCTCAGGGGCTTTCTTCCACTCCGGGCATTTCTACACCTAATTAAATGTTATTAAACACCCGGTGTAGGCAGCGCCCGGGTGACGGAGGCAGCGCTGGGCAGCGTGTTGGCTGAGCTGGGTGCTTTGGTGGTGGTGAAGTCCCCCTTCCTTGTGGACAGCTTGTTCCTCGTGGGGCTGACAGAAAAATGAATCGATCGCTGATGAAAATGGAAACAACACCTTTTAGTCCTGTATTTTTTTTTGAAATGGAGCTGTTGACGCAGTGAATGAATATCGAATATTTCAGCCCAAAGTGAAATAATTCTTAAGTGAGTGTAATTTAATTCGTAAATGAGGTTAACTTACCAAAACACAACTTTCCCCAAAATCCCCTAAACCTAGCCCTCGCCTTGGTCATCTTAAAGGTCTTTTCCAACATCAACAGTTCTGTGATTCTATGGCTCTGTAATTCTTAAAGTACTAACCCTTCTGATTTCCAAAATGTAGCTTATTTTTCAGTGGGTTTTGTCTGTTCCTTTTTTAGATTCCCTCTGAAGGATTCAAAACGCCTAATTCAGTGGCTGAAAGCCGTTCAGAGAGACAACTGGACTCCCACCAAGTATTCCTTTCTTTGCAGCGAGCACTTCACCAAAGACAGCTTTTCCAAGCGCCTGGAAGACCGGCACCGGTTGCTGAAGCCCACCGCTGTCCCTACCATCTTCCAGCTGGTGGAGAAGAAGCACGACAAGCTGGAGTATGTCAGGAGCCGAAGGAAAATAGCCAGGCAGGTGGTGCGGGATGGGGAGGCCCCGCGGGAAGGAGGCGGTGAGGTAGCACACAGGGCCCCGTCTTCTGGCCAGGACCTCATGGTGATGCAAGGGACGAAGGAGATGGAGGAGGCCACTCTGCAAGAGGAAATAGGATCGATGTCCGAGGAGGAAAAGGCCCTCCACAGCCAGCTGGACAGCCCTCGGAGAAGGACGTTAGGGGATCATTTGGGAGCGCAGAAAAAGCCCGAGAGGTCTCCTGTGGAGGATTGTGCCAGGGGCAGCTGGACAGGGAACTGGGTGGCAGACAGGAGCGGTGTCTCAGTGGACGACTTCACCCCTCCTGCCTCTGGTGCTTGCAAGTTCATCGGCTCCCTGCACTCGTACAGCTTTTCCTCCAAGCACGCCAGGGAGAGGCCGTCTCTCCCCAAAGAGCAGCTAGAAAGGAAAAGGCCAAAGAGAGACGTGGAGCCGAGCTGCAGCAGCCACCTCCTGGGACACGACAAGGCTGTCGCAGAAGTGTCCCCGACGTCGTCCCTGACCGCCACCCCCCAGAAACCCTCCCAGGGCCTGTCGGCTTCCCCGGCGGACCTGACCCCCCGGCCGGCCACCGAGGCCGTGCTGGGGCGCAAGGGGGACACGGACGCCAACCCCATGTCCATCAACGAGGTGATCATGTCGGCCTCGGGGGCCTGCAAGCTCATCGACTCCCTGCACTCGTACTGCTTCTCCTCCCGGCAGAGCAAGAGCCAGGTGTGCTGCTTGCGCGAGCAGGTGGAGAAGAAGAACGGGGAGCTGAAGCTCCTGAGGCAGAGGGTCAGCCGCTCTGACAGCCAGGTCAGGAAGCTGAAGGAGAAGCTGGATGAGATGAAGCGGAACAGTTTCCCTTACTTGAACAGCCTGATATCCCAGGACTGTGGTCAGTATTCCCAGGGGTGCTGCACTCAGGTGGAATTCCCTGTTTGCTTAGGGGCCGTTTGAGTTGGAGGCTGTAAAGCTGTGATGGGGAGAAGGTGTGAGAAAGGGAAGGAGAACTAGCAGCTTGTGTAAGACCAATGGATACAGTTTAAACAATTCGCTCAGTGGCCACACAAGTTATTTCTTATACCCCTATTTTCCAAGATGTGGAATGGGAATTTAGGTTGTGCAGGTGACTCTCTTGATGAATTTCTTTTCTTTCTAGGTTACTGTAACTTGTTTGTGATGCAGTGGCTCCTGTTAGGATTTTCCTTCTTCCTTTGGAGCATGCCTGTGATTTTTTTTTTTCTGGTGTGTCAATGAGCTGTCCTAGCAGCAGGTATCTGGGAAAGCCATTATTGTCCTCACTGGCAAAAGAAATAGTTTTGATATTGGATTTCATATAGCACTCAGTACTCAGGATACAGGAAATGTAAGTGAGGTGGGAGGTATCAAATATGACAATGTCATGATGCACATTGAGGTCACGATTTGTGAGCAAATGTCTCTGTTTGGTTTAGTGCTTTCCTCCCTTGGAAGGCAGAAGAAGTCTGTAAGCATAGTAAAACAGGGAATGATGGAAAATGCTTCTCTGTCAATTACAAAAATAATAATTAAGCACCTGAAAGCATAGGGGAACTCAGTGAGGGATCAGATCATCTAAAAAGTTTGTTACCTAGAAGTCAAATTGAGCCATAACCCTTCTTGCAAACAACAAATGTCTTTTAATGTACAATTTTTGCACAGTGACTGTGGTTGCAATTTCAGGGCAAGAGCTGAGGACCATCTAATGGTGGTATGTGTGTGGCTGCTGAGAAAACATTGGGTTGCCTTGGGGAGAATTGGTGGTGTGGGGCTTGCTTGGAGAAGGGATCAGCACTGCAGGGTTGGGTCTCTCCTGATGGCTAATCCTCACCTTTCCTTTAGGAGAAAAACTTCATGGCTTCTTCTGGAGCTGTTGGGCAGTCAGAAGGGTAATGCTGGCATAGACTGGCACATTCTCCAGGCTGTTGCAGCATGGCCAACTTCCTCATGAAAGAGGAAAATAAACCCCAACAAAATTCTTGAAGGTCACCACCCACCACTGCTTTTCCCATATCTATCTAATTTTTCAAAGTATGGGAAAACTCAGCTTTTATTCGGGTAGAGAGGGGAAAAGTTTTCCCCTGGGGAATCACCACAGTCTTGTTTGTACCTTCTGGTCTGCGTTTTGGTGTTGTTTAGGTGTCAAACTAAAGAAAATAACTAAATACAATTTTAGGGTTCCATAGTCATCATTCATATATATCTCTATCCTTATGCACGTATATGAGATATTTATTTATATATGTATTTAAAAAGGTGTCTGCCTCTATTGGAATACCTTCACTGAGATACTAATTCCAGAAAGAGTATCTTTAAGGATGTTTTTCTTTATTCTGGTAAGCACTATAATTTTTCTCCTTTTCCCCGAGATTAGTGTTTTTATACATACTTCTTTGAGGAGTGAAAATTCTATGTTCTTGTAAAAGATATTCTTAATATATGAGTTACATATTCTATTTTATAAGGGAAAACATATTTTTTCTTAATGAATTAACCAATCCATTGCCCATTCCACCCTCTCTTATCAACAAAACTGGAGATCAGTGTGTGAAAATGAACTATTTTGGCAATTTTAACTTGAGAAGTTTATATGGAATCCTTTGGCTGGGAACTTTTTTTAAGAGTTTGTTTGTGGCTGATTGGCTTTTTTTTTTTTTAACTTTTTTTAGTCTGGTTTTGGACTCTTTTTTGTGTGCTCCTAGTGATGGTTTATGTCAGTCAAAACAGCTGATGAAGTGCAGCCAGCTGCTGCCAGGCAGAGTCTGGTTCATGCCCAGACACCGAGTTTTACTGCAATACAAAGCTAAGAAAGGCTTTTCATATTCATAAAAGTGCAGTAACACATTAGGTTAATAATAGTCTTTGTTAGTAGCCATGTCTCAGTTGCCCCGACTCATCTGATGTGTGGTTGAGGTGATGGTTTGAGCTGTGAACCTGAGCCTGCATATTTTTTCCTGCTAAATGCAGTTCCTTGAGTATAAGTGCCTGACTGGACCGACCATGCACGTTGTTACCTGTCTGCATCTCTCACATTCAGTGTTTCCACAAAATCCTGAGCTCAAAAAATGAACTTTAAGCTCACACCCACTCAGTTTCAGTGCTAGTTCTCACATCCTTTCCTCTAATGAGACAAATGAATTTCTGCTGGCTGTATCCAAGCAGGGAAGAGCAGGTTTCTGCAGCAGTGCTGCACAGCACTGCCTGCCAGCCACGCTTGGGGCTGGGTGACTCAGGCTGGGCAGTGGCTCCCAGCTCCAGCTGTCACCATGAGCTTGTGTGGTGTTTCCCAACCTGTCTTACCAGGGAGATCGACTGGTCTGGGAGAAGCCCCAGGCTTTCTCTGGCACAGCACAGCTGCCATGGTGGCCTTTTCCATCTAAATGTTGAATTTAGGGGTTTGTTTGGTAGGAGAATATTTCCTTCTGTTTCATGAGGTCCATGTATCAAAGGCTGAGCGATGCTGTTGGACAGGAGTGCAGTTAGGCACAGTGTACCAGTCAGGACAGGGTTAGATGTAGCTTCTGGAGGATGAAGGATGCACTGGGAGAAAGAGGGAGAGCCAGCAAGCAGCCAGGGATGTGTCCTGGGGAGGGCATGGCTGTTCTGACAGCGCTGTCCTCTGCTACCCAAGGGCTCTCTGATCACCTTGTTCTGCACGGAGCTCTCGCAGCTCTGCTGTGCTCACCCAGACAGGAGATTCCAGCAGCTCCTTCCACAACATCCCCTCCTCCTGCCGTGCCCCAGTTTGGCCCGGTTGTAAAACTACATCTCCCAGCAGGCAGCAGGGTCGGTGTCTTACCCAAATGTGAGCTCACTTCCCTCATAGCCATCTTACCACCCTGCGCAAAGCACTTTTGGGGGCAGGGGGGGCTGCAGGTAGAGCAAACAGCAAAATATCTGCAGATATGGCTGGGCCTGGAGCAAACACAGGTAGGATTCCATGGGATTCGAGTTTCTGTGTTGATCAGAGGGGTGAAGCTCTTAGAATTAAGCTGTTTTGGGGTACGAGTAGCCTCTTCCATGCTGCATGTCTGTTTTCGTGAAGGTCATATTAAAGGCAGGACAGTTTGCAAAATGAGTTCATGTAAAAAATGGTTAGGGATCTGCAGGAAATCTGGCTTGGATTTGTCTTTGAATAGCTGTGCAAAGCCAGTGTAGAAATGGGGTCATTTGCAGTACTGTTTATATGCAAATAAAGCATAGCTGGCGAACTTTGGAACAAGCAGAAGGACTGAGCACTTAATGAGGTGGAGTCCTGAGGCCTGGTCTGTGGGGCCTGAAGTGGTGTTGCCCATTCAGAAAGCAGAAAACATGAGTGGCAATGAGAAGTGGGGTTGTGCATGGATGGATGAGCTGTGCTTTCACCTGTCTGAGAAGGACTGGACCAGCAACAGGCTGGTGTCCTGTTCAGCTTGAAAATGAAATGTGTGTAATGTCACAGAGATGTGCTATCAGGGAAATTGCCTCCACCAGGGCAGGCATTGCTAGCCTGGCAGTTGCATGTTAACTTGGAGCTAGATTTTGGAAAAAAAACGCTTTTATTCTGAGACAGCAGGTGCTGCTTGTGATTTTTTTGATGCTCTGTCTGGGATGGGATTGGCCAGGGTAGAAAGCTAGTCCATAGGGCGTTATAAAGAACAAGGGAGCTATAAAGTAAACTGAGAGTGAGATAAGGAGTAAGAGTATGTGTGCACAGGGGCTGAATCCATGGCAGAAGGTATCTTGAAGAGAGAGGCTGGGTAAGACTTCCCTGTGGCCTGAACACTGGGGTGAGAGGTGAATTGTTTTGTGCTCAACATGAGAGCAAACTGTGCAGGCTGGCCAGCTTTGGGACTTGGTTGAGGAAGGTGGCTCTTTGACCTCCCTCTTGGAGAGAAAGGCAGTTGGAAACAAGACTTTTTCACTGCTGATTTTTTTTTCAGTGGGATGGTCTTGTTCTTTCTAGGGTTTTTTACCTAACAGTCTATAGAGTTTGTGCATTAAGCATTTAATTTTGCAGTGAGTCGGCAATGACTCACAACAAAACCCAGCTTGCAGCTAGGAAGTGATGAAACAGCAAACTAAGGAAAACTCGAGAGAGACTGAGCTCAGGTAGGGTGTTTGCTTTCTCATAACAGAGTATAATTTAAAAACTGTTTTCTCTGTATTGTGTAAAGCAGAACTCTGGCAGTGACTACAGGCACTGAGGCATTTCCACCTTGGTGCTTGGCTGTGAAATTAGTTACTGAGTTTATAGCATGAACATTTGTGAATATAGCCACATTCCCAGCTTTTGGAGCAGAGATGGGATGATCTGTTCAACAGCTGATCTGCTGACACCTGGTGGGATGCATCTTTCTTGGGGGAGAAAGAGTTCTAGCACAGGAGCTGGTAGGACTTGATAGGGCTTTAAATTAGCTTCGAAAGGGGAAAGGGACAAAGCCAGGGTCACCAGTGATGAGCAAGGGGCTGGAGTGCCTAAACTTGAGGAGAGGAGCACTCACGGGATCCCTCAATCTGCCTCACCTGGTTGGCTACAATGTACCACACCAGAAATGTCTCTGCATGATACACCCAGCCTGAGGGACCAGTGAGGAGCTCAAAACTTTGGCATCTGACATCACTGGCAGAAGTGAAACCTGGTGGAGTTTTCCCTGTGACTGGAGTGCCCTGATGGACAGTTCCAGGCCCCTCAGGAGGGATAGGCAGGGCAGGAGAGGCAGAGGGGTGGCACTGTGTGTAATAGAAGGGTTGCAGTGTCTGGAGCAATGGCACAGTTGAGAGCCTTTGGATAAGACTCAAGGGACAAACAAATAATGCAAATTTCACTGTGGGAGTCTGCTCTGGACCTCCCAGCCAGGACAATGACACTGGCAAAAGTTGTTCTTTAAGGAACTAAAGGATGATTTCAAGTCAGCTGCCCCAGGGGACTTCAACCTGCCAGAAATTAACTGGGAGCATCCCACAGCTGGTACAACCCAGGCCAGAAGGTTCCTAAAAACGCCTGCATGAGAACTTTATGGAAAGGTCCTCAGGGAGCTGACTTGGAAAGCTGGTCTTGATCTTCTGCTTGTCAACAGAGAGGATCTCATGAGCAAAGTGAACATTGGGGCCAGCTTGGCCACAGCGACCACAGAGCCATGGAGTTTAAAATCTCTGGTGACAGGAGGAAAAGTGCCAGAAAAACCTCAGCTCTGGCCATGAGGAGAGCAGACCTCAGGCTGCTCAGGGAATTAGTGAGTAAGGTCCCCTGGGGAATGTTTTTGCAGGTGCTGGGGTCTAACAGTGCTGGTCACTTTTAAACATCATCTCCTAAGGGCACAGGAACAGCAATTCCTGAATGTCAGAAGTCAAGCAGGGGAGGCTGGCTTGGCTGACCAGGGGTTTCTCTTGGAAAGAAGATGGAAAAGGAAGATGTATGCCCAGTGGAAGCAAGGTCAGGTGATGTGGGAAGAACACAGACATGCTGCTCCCCACTATTGGGAGAAAATTCATACAGGCAAAGCTCAACTGGAGTTGAGGCTGCCAGAACTGTGGAGAGCAATAAAAATGTTTTTTTTTTCAAATATATAAATGGCAAAAAGCACTTTAGAAATGACGTTGGCCTGTTCCAGGATGAGGATGATCACCTCACAAACAGGGACAGGGACAAGGCAAAGGTGTTTAATGCTTTCTTTGCCTCTGTCTGCAAATGGATGATGGATCTCAGTGCCATGAGCTGGAGGACCATGACTATGAGAATGATCAACTCCCAGCTGAATTAGAAGTTATGCAAGATTTGCTGCCCCAGCTGGATCCCTACAAATCTTGGAGCCTGATAGGATTCATCCAAGAATCCTCAAGGAGTCACTGATGTCATTACAATGCCTCTCTCAATGATGGATAATTTTGAGCAGTCTTGGGAATCCACAGAGGTTGACTGGAAGCTGGCAAGTCTTGTCCTGATTTTTAAGGAGGACTCCAGACACAACAGATCTGTCAGTCCCAATTCAGTGCCTGGTAAAATCATGGAAAGATTATTCTGGGAAGTACTGAGAAACACCTAGAGGACAATGCAGATGTCAGTCACAGCCAGCACAGCTTCCTGAGGGCAAAGTCTTGCTTGTCAATCTTGCTGATTTCCTTCTATGACAGGGTAGCCTGCCTGGTTGATCCAGGAAAGCTGGGAGGTGGAATCTTTTTGGATTTCAGCAAAGCTTTTGGTACTGTCTCTTACAGGATCCTTCTGGACAAAATATCCAGCCCACAGCTGGATAATTGTGTTACATGATGGGTGAGGAGGTGGCTCATGGGTCAGGCATAACTCGTGACAGTGACTGGGGTGGCACCAGGCTGGCACTGCTCCCTGGTGGGGTTCCACAGGTCTCCATCCTCAGCCCCGTTCTCTTCAACATCCTCATCAACAACCTGGCCACAGGACTTGAAGGAAGTCTGAGTGAGTTCACAGCTGTCACCAAACTGGGAGGAGCTGTCACCTCCCTTAAGGGCAGAGAGACCTTGACATATCAGAGGGACCAGCTGTGGTGTTTATCAAGGACAAGTGCTGCACCTAGAACAGGGCAACCCTGGCTCTGTATGGATTAGGGTTAGGGCTGGAGACCAGCTGTGGAAGGGACCTGGGGGTCCTGGTCCATGGCAAGTTCAATAGGAGCCAGCAGTGTCCTGGCAGCCAGGAGGGACATCCCTGATCCTGGGGGACATCAGCCCAGCATTGCCAGATGGGCCAGAGAGGGGATTGTCCTGCTCTGCTCTGCACTGGGGCAGCCTCACCTCAAGGCCTGGGGCAGGCTGAGGCACCACAGTATAAAAAAAAAGCCATTAAGGTATTGGAGAGTGTCCAGAGGAGGCCATGAAATTGGGGAAGGGTCTGGAGAGGCTTCATGAGGAGTGGCTGAGGGCCTTGGTTTGTTCAAGCTGGAGAGGAGGAGACTGAGGTCAGACCTCACTGTGCTCTTACTGTCCTCACACAGGGAAGTGGAGGGGCAGGTACTGATCTCTTCACTTTTGTGACCAGTGACAGAACTGAAGGAAATGGCAGGAAGCTGAGCTGGGGAGGTTTAGGTCAGATATCAGGAAAAGGTTTTTCACCCAGAGGATGGTTGGGCATTGGAACAGTTGCCCAGGGAGGTGGTCACAGCACCAAGCCTGCCTGAGTTCAAGCAGTGTTCAGAAAATGCTCTCCAGCACAGGGCCTGGAGCTGGGCTCAATTCTGACAGGTCCCTTCTAACTCAAGGATATTCTGGGATGGAGCTAGTGCACATCAGTGGCAGGATTGATTTACTGGTTTGCTGGGAAGAACATCAGCAAAGTGCCTGAAGGGGTGCAACTCTCAGGGCACAGCAGCAGAGTATAAAGCCACCCTCTGTACTTAAGTATGGACAGAATATGTCGAGTGAGGCTGCTCCTTAATTACCAGAACCTTGATGATGATGATGATTTAATCCCAGTGAGCAACTGTGCTGAAGGAAGAACTTCAGGGAACTGCTCAGTTGATGCTGCAGACCCCACACTTTGAAGACTCAGGGATTTTGTGTGGGGCTTTGTTTGAGGGGTTTTTTTGTGATTGTTTTGGGGGGGGGTTGGGGGGGTTGTGTTTGTTTTGGGGTTTTTTTTCTTTGTTTGGTTTTTTTTTTTAAATTTTTTTTTCTCATGCTTTCTGCTGGAAGTGTTCCCCAGCTCAAGGAAACAGGTTAGCTGCCTTGTTAGCAACCAGCTGGCCTCTCACTGATAAAGCTGTGTGGGAATTGATGCCAGCTTAGCTTTCTGTGCCAGGGATCCCACTTGAGAGCCACGCCAGCTGTGCAGACATGGCCCGAGGGGGCTGTTCAGCTGCTCTGTCTGGTTTGTCTCAAGGCAGGGAGATCTCAGTATCTCCTGTAGCAAAGCCTGGACAGCCAGTTCCAGGCTGGCTGTGTTACAGTGTGGGCTGGGATTTGACTTGTAAACTCTCTGGGAATGGAAAATATGTAGGAACAGTCTATCTGTGAGTTTGGAGGGATGGAGTGGGGTCAGATTGTGAAATGGAACTGAGCTGTGTGCTCAGGGGCACGGTGGTTGTGGCTTGAATGGCTTCCTGAAGGAAGGAGATCAAGGTCATCAGGTCGTTGTGGGTGTGTGGTTTTGTCTCCTAAAGTGTTACAGCTCATAAGTTCGTGGCTGATTTCAGTGAGATTTTTTTCTTTGTTTGGTTTTTTTGGGCTGAAGGGGCCTTAAAGCTCCTCTTGTTTCAGCCCCCTGCCATGGCAGGGACACCTTCCACTACACCAGGCTGTAGAGGAACGGGGTCTGGGAGATGCTGGATCCCTAACGGCTTCCAGAAAGCACAGGAGAAGGTGACTCCAGGAATGTCCTTGTGAAGAAAGAGGATGCAAAGAGAGCTTCCCTGTTAGTAGGTAAAAGAGGAACTGTGCATATGAATGCAAGAGAATCAGCAGTAAGAGGACCCCTCTGAGTGTGAAGTTTTGAGGGTGCAGAAGGGTGACCAGGATCTCTTGTGCTGCAAATTCTCAGATGTCATTTGTATTCTTGATATCATCATACACTTACCTTTTAAGCCGCATTAGAGAGTTTTTTAGAAGTGATGTGCTAGGAGTTTAGACCTTTAAAAAGAGATGTACAGGCTCCTTCATCAGTGTCAGAGAGTTTCTCTTGGCAGTTACTGTATCTACAAACCTGAAATTTGCAACAAAGAACTTCTTGTTGCTACAATAGTCTTCCATTTACCTGCCCCAACCATGACATAATAGAGCAAATTGCTTTTCAAATGACTGCTTTTTTGGGATGGATTCAATCAGACACTTTCCTATCTGCCTCCTCTTCTGCTTTTCCACTCTCCCAGCCCAGCCTTCCAGCCAGGAAGGAAAAAAGTCTTAGTCCACCAGTCAGAGACCAGCACTGAAGGTAAGGAGAGCACTGCATGGGATGAGATCAGGGTGTCTGTACTTACCTGCACTTCACTGAGTTCCTGCTCCTTGTTCTCTTCTGCTGCTCTCAACTTTTCCAAGCCATGTGAGAGCTAAAGAACTCTTTAGCTTTGCTGCCATCTAGGTAGTTTAGAAAAGTAATAATGATCACTTGGCTGTGTTGTTTGCCCATGTGCCAGAAACTTCAGGATGCACAGTTACATCTTCACTTTTGAGCTGGCTGGAATTGTTCAAGGAGCTCTTCAAAGATTTCTTTGGAAGCTCTTTGGAAGTGAAACCATCAGGGCAGGCACCTCCAGCCAGGCTGGATGCTGCACAGCAAGGCAGTGGGGTCAAGCTGGGGGTGCTGGAAATGATCACTTGGCTTCTCTTGGTTTGCAATCAAGTCTGAAGAGTGGGAATGGCTAAAGCCATTCCTTTCATCTGTTGTTCTGATGCTTTTCCTGAAATGCAAGCAGAAGAAAAGAAGGGCACTGTGGTGACAGAAACTGTCCTGCTCCTGGGATGCTGACCCAGGAGAGGGCAGCAGCAGCCCAGGCTGCAGGCTCCTGCAGCTTTTGCAGAGCTTTGCTTTTCACTTCTATTGAGGGAAATGAACCTTCAAAAAGCTTGGAGCGAAATGCAGCAGAGAGTGAAAGGCAAACATCAGCTGGAGGGAGGAGCAGTACGCTCCTTCCCCAGAGAACTGTGTGCTCTCCCCATGGAGTTGGAAAGGTGAGTACAAGGAAATACTGGCCAGTGCACTGACACTGCTGGACAGACTGTGGGAATCCCTTTCCAAGTCCTGGGCAAGCTGCTGGGGACTGCACAGTCTGACAGGCTGTCCTACAGATCCTGGCTCTCTGTAGACCTTTATCACTGATCTCCTAGTGAGCTCTCATGTTTCTTCATGTTGCTTCCCTTGCAAAATACTTCAGGATAAAGCAAAGCAAGGAGCAGCACTTTGCTGCTTTTAAAACCTGCTGTCTTGTGAGAGAATGAGTGCAACAAGTGGTCTCTTATCCAGGAAAGCTGCTGTTCCTTCTCCTTTGGCATTTCAGGTGTGGACTGTCCGTCCTCCTTGCTCAGTCCTTTAAGCCTGACATTTCATAAAGAGCACAGTGAAACTCAGACTGGTCAGGTAAATTTTGGCCACAGCCTTACTCTTTTGGGTTGTGATTCTCCCTGCAGTTGAGTCTGTGCCTTTTAGACCAGCCAGACAGGCAGCTTGTTCTTGTATTCTTGATCTCTCTAGGTGTGGAAAACACCCCCCTGGAATGCCCACCTTGCCAGTGTGAAATATTTATCCCATGAGGGGGAGGAGGACATGCTTTAAGCTTACTTCAGCCATATTTGTCTGCATAACAAACTGCTGAGAGTAGCAGGCACCCTGTTTGTGTGGGAATCCATCTTTCCCAACATCCCATGGGTGATGTTTTGCTTTCCCTACTTACACCCTAGTGGATCTGCTCTGCTCTTCACATGGTTTAAATTGTCTGTCTCCATTTTCCTGGTGTGTTTTTTTCAGGTCACAATCCCTGAAAGTAAAATGCAAAACTGTTTATCCAAACTCTCCTACAGCACTAAACCTGGCAGAGTTCAAGAAGCATTTGGACAATGTTCTCAGGCACATGGTGTGACTCTTTGGGATGGTCCTGCACAGGGAGTGGGGCTTGATGATCCTTGTGGGTTCCTTCCAGCTCAGCTTATTCTGTGGTTCTGTAAAATGATTTGTTAAAGAAGTTTTAACTTTGTGAAACAGACCTTGGTTGCTTTTTCTTAACTCCAGTGATAAAGGGAAGTATCTTTCTCTTCCATTTACTCTTTACCTTACAGACACCCAAGTCTTTTTAAAATGTTTATCTTAGTCCAAAGCCTTAGTAGAACAACTTCTGAATGATCCTTGCTTGTCCCTTTGTACAAGTTCAGGCCATTGTTAACCTCTTAAAAATACTATAGCCAAGCTTTGATCTTGAACATGTACACAGCCTGATTTTCTTTTGAAATGAGGACTCATTTTCTCGGCCTCTGAGACGAACAGGAACACTATGTACACAGTGCTTGAAAAAGATTAACCCAGAGCATTAGAGGTTTCATTATCATTTAATGATTATTCTTTATGCTGAGGTTCCAGTCATCTTCCCTGCATGGAGATGGCAGGGGGCTTTTCTTTCAGATGAAGCTACAGAGAGGAATCAGAAATAGATCACCTGCAGGAGTGTTCTGTGTATGGCTAAGGGCTGGTTTGGAAACAGACCCATTTTCCATGACTGTTCATTGTTCCCATCTCCCACCTTGGAGCTGGCACTGCTCCACTGAGCCATTTCTGAGGTGCTTTGTGTTCACCTCCAGCCAGCTGGAGGCAGCTCACAGTAACCTGCAGAGCACAGATCCCTGAGTTTTCCTTGTTCCTTTTCCTCCACAGAGACTCCCCAGCTGAACCCAGTGATGGAGCCCCTGTCCTGGATGCTGGGCACGTGGCTCTCGGACCCGCCAGGGGACGGCACCTTCCCTACCATGAAGCCCTTCCAGTACCTGGAAGAGGTGCACATCTCTCACGTGGGGCAGCCCATGCTCAACTTCTCGTAAGTCAGGGGCTCTGTCTGTGGTGGGTTGGAGCAGGCATGGCTCCAGGCTGATTTGTTAGTTGGGTTTCTTTTCCAGTGGCAAAGTGCACAAATTTTCACCTACCAAACAAGATGTATGTTGTGGTATATGACTGCATGGTCTGACTTCCATTTTCCTTGAAGCCTTGTGATTAATTGGAATTCTTGGTGAAATTCCCACTTAGAGTTAATGAAGGAGCTATGGCATGGCTACCAAGTTTGTCCATTTTAAGCTGCGGTCTTCAGTCTTCACCACTGTGAAAAATCTGAGAAAAATTAGTGCTTATCAAACCATATGGGATAGGAGGCAGGTAGCTTAATTACTTGCTTTGGCTGCAAGGGGTTGTTCTAAGAGAAAAGAAATCCAGAGGGAGGGAAGTGACAAGCTGGCTACTGCTCAGTACTGCTCCAGTGTTCTTTGGGGCAGGGTGAGTTGTTGGAAATTTTGTTGCTTTGAAAACCAAGAAAAGAAGAATTACAAGGTGGAAATGCTTTCTGAGAGATGCCCTGTGTTCCTGAGCTGCCAGCTCAACCTGGGACTGCTTTAGTCTGATTTCCAAATGGAACAAAGCTCTGACAGTCTTCCTCTGGCTGCACCTCCCCTCCCAGCTTGTGAACAGTTGATTATTTGAGTCACCTTTTTTTATTTTCCTCCTTTTCTTTGTGCCAAGGAGTTGCACAGATGTGAACTGTTGAGATTTAGGAAGCACCAGGAGAATAGGCAGCAGTTTTGGAGGGTAGACACGCTGTGCTTCCAGGCTCCTGGAGCAGTGGCTCTTAAAAAACAGTTTCTGTATCCCTTAAATGCTCCAAGCACTGAAGGCTGCCTGATTTAAGTTTTTCTCCTTTGATACATATAATCACCAATGTTATGGGTGACCAAACCTACAGTTCTTAAATCCTCCTGAAGAATAAATAAGAATCTGAGCTGAACTTTTTGTCTTTTTGAAGGGGGTGATGAGAGAAATATGTCTGCTCTGTTGCTTCCTACAGCAAGGAATATACAGAAAAAACAACTTTGCCAGGTGTAAAAGCTAAATAAAGATGATACAGTAATTCCAGATATTTATTTGAGAAAAAGGAGTTTTTGAGACACATGTGGCTTCACCATCTGTGAAACATCTGAGTTCCTGAGAGGTTTCTGAGCTAGTTCTTAGAAAGACCCAGGGGCTATGGAAAATCAAAAGCTTGAACTTAAAGACTTAACTCCAGCTCTAAGAAATAGCAGTGCCTTTGTAAAGTAACTGTATTTTTCCAGGTTTACATCTCTCAACTCTCAAGTGTTGTCAGTCTTTTACTCTTCAAAGAGTACTGCAGGCACTCATGTGGTTAAATAAGAGGAAACCAGGCCCAGAAATGTCTTCTGAATGCAAAACACATCAGGCTCTGTGCTGTGCTTTCCCCTCAGGTTCAACGCCTTCCATCCGGACACCAGGAAGCCCATGCACCGGGAATGTGGATTCATCCGCCTCAAACCCGACACCAACAAGGTGGCCTTCATCAGTGCCCAGAACACAGGTACACCCCTGAGACCCACACTGGGGAAGAGAAGAGGTCCTTACCCTGCTGGGCCATTTCTGCACTTTTCCAGAAAGTTCTTGCACCTCTCATAGTTTTATTGGATTGATTTTCCCTGTTGGAATCGCTGCTCTTTGGACCCACGGTGGTTCCTAAACGAGGAGAACGTCCCAGTGTGTGGATGTAGCACCTTGGTACTTCTTACCCTATGGGGACTGAATGAGAGAGAACCACATCTCAGTTATTATCTGTGAAAGTGTTAAATCCCAACTGATGCTTAAATTTGCATCTAAAATGACAGGTGCTGAAGGGGAGAGTGCCAGTTGTGCTGTGGTACTCACCCCACACGGTGTGTGTGTGTTTCCCCACACTGGGGAAAAGAAGAGGTCCTTACCCTGCTGGGCCATTTCTGCACTTTTCCAGAAAGTTCTTGCACCTCTCATAGTTTTATTGGATTGATTTTCCCTGTTGGAATCGCTGCTCTTTGGACCCACGGTGGTTCCTAAACGAGGAGAACGTCCCAGTGTGTGGATGTAGCACCTTGGTACTTCTTACCCTATGGGGACTGAATGAGAGAGAACCACATCTCAGTTATTATCTGTGAAAGTGTTAAACCCCAATTGATGCTTAAACTTGCATCTAAAATGACAGGTGCTGAAGGGAAGAGTGCCAGTTGTGCTGTGGTACTCACCCCACACGGTGTGTGTGTGTTTCCCCACACTGGGGAAAAGAAGAGGTCCTTACCCTGCTGGGCCATTTCTGCACTTTTCCAGAAAGTTCTTGCACCTCTCATAGTTTTATTGGATTGATTTTCCCTGGTGGAATTGCTGCTCATTGGCACTGGACCCACGGCAGTTCCTAAATGAGGAGAACCTCCCAGTGTATGGAGGTAGCACCTTGGTACTTCTTACCCTATGGGGACTGAATGAGAGAGAACCACATCTCAGTTATTATCTGTGAAAGTGTTAAACCCCAATTGATGCTTAAACTTGCATCTAAAATGACAGGTGCTGAAGGGAAGAGTGCCAGTTGTGCTGTGGTACTCACACCACACACTGTGAATAAGTCTGGCTGCATTTTTGTGAGCAGCATTCCGTGTCTGAGGATGTGTGGATCTGCAGTTGTCAATAGTGCTAGAGCAAATAAAACCATTCTTCACAGGGAATGCTGGTCTGTTAAGCAGCCTCATAGAGATGGAATGGTTTGGGTTGGAAGGAATGCCATGGTCAAGGACACCTTCCATTAGACCAGGTTATCCCAAGCCCCATCCAACCTGACTTTGAACACTTCCAGGGATGAAGCAGCCACAGCTTCTCTGGGCAGCCTGTGCCAGGGCCTCACCACCCTCACAGGGAAGAGTTTCTTCCTAATATCTAACCTAAATTTCTCCTCTTACAGATTAAAAACTTTTTCCTTGTCCTATCCTTATCTGAATGTGTAAAAAGTCCCTTTTGCTCTTTTTATAAGTCCCTTTCTAAGTCCTGAAAGGCCGAAACAATAATTGTGACATGCTTAAATAACCTTTGTACCTAATCACATGTGTGCCCTTGCTTTTCCCTAGGTCTGGTGGAGGTGGAGGAAGGGGAGGTGAATGGACAAGAGCTGTCTATAGCTTCTCACTCCATAGCCAGGATCTCCTTTGCCAAGAAGCCCCATGTAGAGCAGGTGAGTGCACCCTGAGTGAGCCATTCCCACAGCACTGCTTGCCCCAGAAGGAGTCCAGCTGAGAGGATAAGTTATTTAGCATGCTTTAATTACAGAGTGCCATCAGGAGTTCCTGGAAGTACCACATGGCATCCTGGCATATTCTTTGTGTAAGAGCCTTCAGAGGAGATTTTGTACATTATGAGACCCAGAGGGATCATTATGATAAAAACTGACAGACTGGATCAGACCAGCTAACCCAGAATCCTGTCTCCAGAATGGCCAGTAGCAGATTTTTAGGGAAAAAGCTGGGAAAGTCTTGGCTAAGTATTCTTTTATGGCATTGGGAGTAGTTACTAACGCTGGTTTTCTGGATTGATTGCAGTATAAGGATGCACATTTTAGGTATGGTCAGTATTGGGCCTCATGAGGATATTTCAGGAACACCTGCAGATCTTGCTCTCTTGCTTTTCAGAGCATTCAGACCTTGCTCTGGGCTCTTTTCCAATCTGTGGGTGCTGCACATGAGCCAGCAGTGTTCTTAGGTGGTCAAGAAGGCCAATGGCTCCTGGCCTGGCTCAGGAATGGTGTGGGCAGCAGGAGCAGGGCAGGGATTCTTCCCCTGTGCTCAGGACAGCACCTCAAGTGCTGTGTCCAGTTCTGGGCCCCTCAGTTTAGGGAGGGCATTTTGATACTCAGACATGTCCAGAGAAGGGCAACAAGGCTGGTGAAGGGTCTGGAACACAAATCCTGTGAGGAGCAGCTGAGGGAGCTGGGATTGTTTAGCCTGGAGAAAAGGAGGCTCAGGGGAGGGCTCATCCCACTCTGCAACCACTGAAAGGAGGGTGTGGTCAGGTGGGGATTGGGCTCTTCTCCTGGGCAGCCAGTGACAGGACAAGAGGGGACAGCCTTGGGCTGCACCAGGGGAAGTTCAGGGTGGACACTGGGAAAAAGTTCTTCACAGAAAGGGTGATTGAACATTGGAAGGGGCTGCCCAGGGAGGTGGTGGAGTCACCATCCCTGGAGGTGTTTAAGAAAAGCCTGGGTGTGGTACTCAGTGCTGTGGTTTCATTAATAAGATGGTATTAGGTTGTAGGCTGGACTTGATGGTCTCCAAGGTCTTTTCCAATTTAGTTAATTCCATGATTCTGTGAACCTGCCTTGTTCCATGGATGGTGACTTGGAGCTGGTATTTTGGAGAGAGCTGCTTTCTTTAGGAGAGAAACCTCTTTGGTTATTTGCCCACTGTAGAGAGGATATCCTTTCTTGGTGGTGCATTGACAGCAGGCACGTGGATGGCAAAGGGAAGAGAGCACAGGTAAGGGATTCAGCTTGTGGACGCTCATTGCTTGATTTCCTCATTTCTTTTCCTACCCCTGCTTTAGATTACCAGAAAATTCAGGCTCAATTCCGATGGGAAACTCGAACAAACTGTCTCAATGGCAACCACTACGCAGCCCATGACTCAGCACTTACACATCACCTACAAGAAGGTGACCCCCTGACACCGGGAGTGCCAGGGCTCCTGGCTGAGGGCAGGGAGCAGGGACATCATGCACCAAGTGCAGCAGCAGCTCAGGAGCACGGCATGGCAGGCCCTGGAGCCGGCTGCCTGCGCTCACCCCTGGGCCTGCAGCTGCTCGTCCTGTTGAGAATGTTACTCAGATGTTTCTGTAATGGTATATAAAAAAAATAAATAAAAAGCTTTTATTTTTATGGCTGTGTCTTTGGCGTGACTGCAGGGTGGTGTGTGCCGCCTGCTGCTGGCAGAGGGGCTTTGTGCTGCCTGTTCCTTAGTGGGTGTTGGGTTGGAGATCCAGCCTTCTGGACAACCAGAATAACTGGGGAAGATGCAGGTTCTGGAATGGATGTGCACTGCAGGGAAAGACCCTGAGAACTCCAGAGCCTGTCCAGTGAAACTTGGCTTAAATAGCAAGAGGGAGCACCTACATCTTGCTCTGGGACAGAGGAAACTGTCACAGGCCCTGATCCCAGTGGTGCTGTCCAGCAGTTTGAAGGGAATTGCTGCAGTGTGGGAGGTCAGGGCCAGACTTCAGTGCAGAATATCACAAGAGTTTGGGGGACAACTGTGAGCCAACAAGCAAGAGAAACTGCTAACATGGGCTCAATCTCAGCAATGTCCAACTCTGGAATCAGGATGCAGCCTTTGACCTTCATGAAATCTCATCGAGCCCCTTAGCAATGAGGGAGGCAAAGGACTTTGATCACTGCTGGCCTGCAGCACTACAGCAGACACTGACACTGACTTCTGCAGCTCCCTGCCACCCCCAGTCACCCTGGGAGTGTAACAGCAGCACAGCTCCACCCCAGCAGGGGCTGCCTGGAAGGGAGCTGAGCCAACACTGAGATGTGCAGCCCACTGCCAGGTGGGCTTTGTGCCACAGGATCTGTCTCTGTGGATGGGGGAGCTCCTGGGTGTGCCCCTCAGAGCCCTGAGATGGCACCAGAGTCATCATCTGTCACTTGCAGTGGGTAACTGCAAACACCAGCACAGGGCACTGCCACAGCACTGGGACTGTGACCCACGAGCAGTGAGTGGGTCAGTGAGTGAGTGCTGCCAGTGTCTGAAGAGTCTGTGTGCCACCAGTGTGATGACTGAGGAACCTCTGAGTGCTGCCAGTGACTGAGGAACCTCTGAGTGCTTCAGTGACTGAGGAATCTCTGAATGCTCTCAGTGGCTGAGGATCTTCTGAGTGCTCTCAGTGGCTGCAGAACCTCCAAGTCACACCAGTGACCAAGAAAGCTTCAAGTCCTGCCTGTGAGTGAAGAGGAACCTCCGAGTTGCTCCAGTGACTGAGGAACCTCTGAGTGCTGCCAGTGACTGAGGAGCCTTTGAGTCCCACCAGAGGTCAAGGAGCCTCTGAGTGCCACAAGTGGAAGCCAAGCTCATTACTGCAGGACTGGGAGAGCAGGAGCTGTGGGAGAGGGAAGGATACAGCTGTGGGAATTGGGCAGAGGGTGGGATGAGGCCGAAGAACTGGTGGAGAGGGAATAATGTGGATGTTGAAAATGGAAGAGGGGTTGCTTCTGTGCTGCTTTGCCTGTTACTGTGGGGATGCAGCCCAGAAGGAGAAGAGGAAAGGGAGAGCTCCCTGGATCTCTCAGCAGATTCCTAAGGGAGCAGTGTCTGCTCTTCCTGAGGGCCAGGGCAAGGACAGAGACTGAGATGGAGATTCTGGGCAGCCCCTCCTCTCCTCGCCCCACAACAGCTCTGCAGTCTTGGGGAGTCTCTCTGGGCTGGAGGAGGCAGCCCTGGCACAGCCACCTGCCTGTGGGAGAGGTGGCCCCAGCCAGGACAGACCTATTCAGGGGTCTCCTCTGAAGAAGCCCAAAGCCCTTCCCCATTCTGGGGCACCCCCAGGAGCTGCGTGGTGGCTGACAGGAGTGCCCCAAAGGGTGCCAGACCCTCGCTGCCACCCTGTTCCACCCCCTTCCATGACCCAGGTGGCTGCAGAGCTCCTGGCATTGGCCTGAGCTTCTGCCCCCCCTCTCTGCTGCCTTGGCAGACCTTGTTTCCCAGGAATAGCCCTCAAACATTGGCATCAAGGATGTTGGGGGCTGTGTCTGCCCCAGCCAGGGCAGCCGAGGCTTCTCAGGGTGACCACAGCCACACGGTGCCACCTGCCCTGGGGACAGGGGGAAATCCATGGAGGAGTAGGTGGGAAAAGCCTGGCAAGCAGGGGGTGGCCCTTTGGTACTTCCCGGCAGCTCCTCCTGAGCAGCACCCTCCTGCTGGAGGCCCCAGGCTGCCTGTAACAGATCCCTAGGAAGGAGCCAAGTTCATGGGAACTGCTCAGAGGCAGGGATCCAAACCAGATCCTTAGGACATGGAGGAAAGAGGCAGGAGGGATTGCTTCTCCCTGGCAGACCAGGCACGTGTCCTCCCTTGCCAGGGCACTGGAATGCCTTCCCCACTGAGGAGCAGCAAGGTTCTTCCTTGGGAGCAGAGGGCAGCCTGCAGCACCCACAGCAGTGCCAAGGCAGCACCACGATGGAGCTGTGGCCAAGGAGGGATCACGGGAGAGGCTTGGAGTGAGAGGCTGATTCCAGTGGAGGCTCCTGGCAGGAGATCTGCTGTGCTTTGGCAGGAAAAGCACCCTGGATCACAAACATCCCCATGGCTGGATGTGACCTGGGCATGGGATATGTGTGCAGGCACAGCCCCCGGAGCCCAGCCAGTCCTCCATGCTCCACTTCCGTCCTCCTGCTGCTGCAAATGGATCTCAACTTGCTGGGAATTGCTCTCAGCCTTGCTGGTTTTTAGCTGGCTTTTAGGAGGAGCAATGGGAACCACCCCAGTGCTGGCTCCAGGCGAGTCCCACCGGAGCATGGTGGTTTTGGCATGTGCAAAATTGAAATAAAAGCCCCTGTCTCTGGGGAGGCAGCCAGCCGAGAGCGGATGAGCGCTCCCATTAATGTGTCATTAATGTGCAGCTCTGGCGTCGGCCCTTTTGGCAGTGCAGAGGTAATTACAACCCAGCTGTAAATCTTTGCACATGGATTCATTTACTGCCTTATTAGTGGCATCTGTTCTCCCAAAGTGCCTCAGCTCTTTGCTCTCATTCAGGGAAATCAGTGGAACTCACCACATGGGTGATTGGTGCTAACTCACCTCGTTGGGTTGGAAAGTGGGCTAAAGGAGGTGAGAACCCCACTGGGGTTTCATTTTCACCCTGCTTGTTGGTTTAGTGCCTCTCCTCAGCACCTGAGCTCAGGGCAGCATGAAGAGTTTCACTCCAAACCTGAAGGACATGGCTGTGCCTGAGATCCAGCAGCATTTCTCTTCCCAGCACTGCCCCACAATGTTTTACCATCAGAAAACCACAGAATCATTGAGTCATGGAATCATCAAGGTTGGGAAAGCCCTCTAAGATCATCAAGTCCAGCCATCAACCCAGCACTTCCACTGTGTTCTCCACTAAACCATGTCCTTTAGTGCCACTTCCACCTATTTTTTGAACTCTTCCAGGGATGGTGATTCCACCACTGCCCTGAGCAGCCCATTCAAAGGCTTGACAAGCCTTTCAGTGAAGAAATTCTCCCTAAGATCCAGCTTGAACCTCCCCTGGTGCAGCTTGAGACCATTTCCTCTTGTCCTACCGCTTGTTCCCTGGGAGCAGAGCAGTTGCTCAGGCTCCCAGTGAGCTGCTGCTGCTGAGCCACAGCAGCCAAATCAGTGCTGCAGCATCCACTGCCTTGGCTGCTGTCCTGGCTGCTGAGCACATTTCACTGGATGCTGGGTTTGTTAACTGGATGTTGTGGCAAATGCAAGTGCAGTGGCTGCAAATGCACTGGAGCAGCCAGCTCATTTAGGGCAGGGAGCAAAACAGGAGGAGGAAAGCAGCTGGAATGGGGAGGTGGGAAACACCATCCAAAAGGATTTTGTTGCCTATGGTGGGATATGAGGGTCCTCAATAAAAATTCACATGTGGCTCATGCCAACCAAGGTGCCAGGCTGGGCTGCAAAGCTTGGAATTACAAGTGTAAATATTTATTCATGGGGATGAGATGTCCCAGCCAGATCAGGGCACCCAGGTATGGTTTTTTATGAGGTTCTCACATCCATCAGCTGCTCAGGTACAACACAGATTGACTGAGCACTGACACTCACACTAACAGAGCTCCAGTCACAGTAAACTCATTAAAGCTGCTCTGGTTCTGCTTTTCTGTGGATCCAGGAGTCCCTGAGTGCCTCTGGCTGCAGTGACTGACCTGTGACACAGGGTGTCAGAGCCTGGGGTGCTGTGGTACCTTGGTCATGCCAGGATAAAGCTGCTCTTTATCCCTGGGGGCTGCTCTAAGCTTCCCAAAAGCAAAGTCCTTCTCTCCAGGCTGGGCTGTCCTTTTAACTTCAGCATGAACAATACCAAAGTCATCCACTGCTTCTTTACATCACAGCGTTTAATTAATAGATATATGTATTATATACATACATAAAGTTTATATACATTTGAAATAGAAAGGATACTTGGCAGTTAGGGAAGGGATTTTCATCACATTTGCCAAAGCCTGCAAATGCTGCCACTCCTTTCTGGCACCATCCATCCCCAGAGCAGCCCCTGCTCCTCACATCTGCTGTCAGAGACTGAAATCGTTCATGCCTCAAACACTGATACAAAGTTTTGCTCATTATAACAAAGACTGCATAAAGAAGCTCCGACCAAAGAAGCCTCCCTGAAGACACTGACAGGGACTTTGGACTGAAAGTCACACTGCTGAGATTAGATAAAGGGAAAACTCATTCTTCAGTCACCTGAAACCAACAAGCAAACAAGGAAAAGAATGTGAGCCAGCCCCAGCAGCTGTGCTAAGAATCATCTCTGGCTTTCTTTGGGGTGGGGGAAGCCACAGCCCACAGACCCATTTGGTGGGAGCAGATTAGCACAGATTTCCCCCCAGCCAAGGTCAGAGGAGGAAGTTTGGGGTGTTGTAACCCCTGCTCAGGGGCAGTGAACCCATCCTCCCTGGGAATGCCACATCCATGGGGCATTAACCTGAGGGGCAGCTGAGGGGATGCCTTAATCCATGAAATCCATGGATCCAGAAGTGCCCCCAGAGTCATTCCCGAAGCCTTGCACCACAGGATGCAACAAATGTGGAGTCTGTCGTAAAAGACAATGGCAAACCCCACTTTTACCCCAGGGAGGTGCCTGGATTTTCCTACTTGGCCTGAGCAGATACTAAACCATTGAATTCTGTGCTTTTTGTGAAGACCTTCACCACCATGAAGACCACCTGGGGATCATCAACAGAACATTGTTGGGATCCACGGAGTGGTGATTATTTATTCTGTCCCTGTTACTCTCTTTCTGTCACCACTACCTATTTCCTATTTATTTCTCTCTCTCCCCACCCCCCAATATTTATCACCAAATAAACCCCACACTACTGTCACTGTCATATGGTCTCGTTTGCACCTTAATTCGGGCAGAGGCATTCCCAACAGCCTCGGTAATGGGGTGCTGACCTCTGGGGGTGCGGGTGCCGTGTCCCGGTGGGGCTGCGGGTGCCGTGTCCCGGTGGGGCTGCGGGTGCCGTGTCCCGGTGGGGCTGCGGTGAGCACGGGAGTGACTCAGCCCTCCCGCAGCCCCGGACCCGCCGGGGCGCTGCAGCTCCCGGCACGGATCGCTCCTGCAGCCTGATTTGCTGGGAGGCTGCCAGCCGGCTGCCACCTCCTCCTCTGCAGGCAGCTCTGCCCTGTTCTCCGCTCTGCTCCGGTGACAAAATGACCCGCAGGACAAGGGGGACGCGGGGCTGAATCCCTCCGGCAGGCACGGGCGGAGCAGCGGGCGATGCGGCCGGAGGATGCGGCACGGCAGGTACGGGCAGCGCTCGGTGGTGCCGCCGGAGGGGCCGCGGGGCGGGCGGGTTCCCGGGCACTGTCCAGCCTTGCTCTCCGTCCTGGAGGCTGCTGTGACCACCCCGGGCCACCGAGGGACGACCTGACGCCCTCAAACTGGGAGGCAGGCGGTGTGTGCCGCGGGAGAGGCTCTGTCCTTGTCGCCGAGACGTTAAGGACAGGTATTCCAGGTGCTGGAGGACGGACAGCTATTCCTGGTTGGAGCACCTGGGGTGGGAGCCCTTCCTGCACGGGCTTATGAGCTGCTTGTGGCCACTGCTCAAGCCCCCACGAGCCTGTCTGTCTTGTGGGGCCACGAACAGGAATTAAGGGTGCATTTGACCTTATTTCAACTGTTCTTTCTCCAAAAAATCAGATCTGCCAGGGGTTGTGCTGATGCAGAAATCCAGTCTGCCAAAATCTGCCTCCCAAGGTCAGTGGGGCTGTGTAGATCCCAGGAGAGAGGCTGATAAAACAGCTTTTCCTTGCTACTCCATGATTTAGCATCAGCACTCCTTGTCCCCACAAGGACTCCCCATCCTTGGGTGAAATGCAGGATTTGGCTTGAAGAAAGCAGACAAAATCCTCCTTAAACACAGACCCCACAGCTTGACCAGAGCATCACCTGAGTCTGGTGCTTCCTCCATTGCCTAATCCCAGCTCTCCTGAGAGGAGATCCCCCTTGGGCTCCTGAGACCCCAGGAGCATTTCCAGCCTTCCTCCAGAGCTCTCCCACCCCAGCAAAGAGGGCTGTGAGTGTTCAGGGGGCTTCAGGAGTTTTGCAGCCCCTGCTTGCAGCAAGCCCATCCTGGGGCTCTCAGGGCACCTCTGCAGAGGACACAGGACTCCTCCACAGAGGAGCACCGGCTCTCTGCAGCCAGCATTCCCACATTCCCAGATTTTCCATGCAGGGCCCTGCTCACACAAGAGACCTAGTTTCTGCTCTCCCTGCTGCCAGAAATATCCCAGCTGCCTGCAGTGGAGAGCAGGTGAGGAGAGGTACAGGCTGAGAGTGGTGGGGCTCTGTGGACATGGATGGGCTTCCCTGGGGAAGCGTGGTGCATGCTGAGCCTGGTACCACACACATGGGCCCTGTCAGGACTGTGGTGAGGGGATGGAGGTTTCCTGTGACCAATCTCCACCCAGGCAATGCTGGAGCACACCTCAGTGCTCTTAGGTCATGGGCATCCTTTTTTCTTTGAAGGCCAGATTGGACGGGGCTTGGAGAAACCTGGTCAGGGGAAGGTGTCCCCGCCCTTGGCACGGGGGTGGAAAGAAATTAACTTTAAGGCCCCTCCCAGTCCAAACCATTGTGGGATTCTCTGATTTTCCTCTGCTGCCCTCAGGATGGGGATGCTCAGGAGCTCCCAGCCTAGGAACAGGAGCAGGGAGGCTGAGGAGCACGAGGCTGAGGAGCCATGTCCGCGCGCGGCCGGTGCGCCAAGGTGCTCCCCTCCGAGCTGAACAAGGTGTGCCCCGAGAGAGGAGATGACCCTGCCACACGGCCCAGGAAGATGAGCGACTTCGAGGTGGTCCCCAACCTGCAGCAGAGCAGCAGCAGTGTCTCAAAGAGCAGGAGGAAGGCGCATTTCCCCTCTGGCAGCAATGAAAAGGCAAGTTCAGGAGGTGCTGGAAGAGGGGAGGGTTGGGTACACACATGAGACAGTGCTGAGGAGTGGCTTCCTAACAGGAGCATTAATTACTGATCAGGTTAGTTTTAGGCAGAAAACAAACAGAAAATCTCCAAACATCTGAGGCACATGGCCAGCACTCATATCCCTTCTCCTTGGAGTACATCTGGCTTTGTCCTTGAGGACAGCCATGGAGCTTTCATCCTTCACACCCAAAGAAGCACCCAGATGTGCTCCCATCACTGTGGTGTCTGGCCCCTGGCACAACTTCTGGCCCTTTCCAGAAACCCTGACCCCTTGCTGCTTTTCTTTCTCCTTCAGGAAAATCTCATCTCCTGGATTCCTGAAAACATCCGAAAGAAGGAATGCACCTATTTTGTGGAAAGCTCCCAGACATCAGATTCTGGGTAAGTGAGACCCTCCCTCCTTCCCTCCCCTTCAGGAGAGCAGAAGTGAGGGGTGATAAAGTGAGCAGAGTGATAAAGCTACAGCACCAGGAAATCCCATCTTTCTGCCACAGGGATTCAAACCCCTCTTTTTAACTGGTTCTTCAGCATGTGGTGAGTCATCACATGGCGGAGATTCTGTGTCCCAGGGAAAAACATTCCCAAAGATTATGCAGGCAGTCACTTCCATCCTAAATATTTCTGTCCTAAATCTCTACCAGTGAAAATATTTGGATTTTTCCCCTTAATTTCCCCCGAAACTTTGCCCTTGTTTCTGCACAAGTTCTGAGCTGGAGGAGCAGCTGGGTGGGAGAAGAGGGGCCTGTGTTATTCCCGAGGAGAACAGCACCTCCTGCCCAGGCTGAGGCTTTGCCTTTGGGTTTCAGCTGCTCTCAGTGAAGCTGCTGCTGTGTTTTTCAGGAGGGTCGTTTGTGAGTGTGGCTATCTCAGGGAGCAGCACCTGGACGATGCTGCCAAACCTCCCATCTTCCTGGGGAAGGAATGGGATCCCAGCAGGCACATCCAGGAAATGCCAACGGATGCCTTCGGTGATATCCGCTTCACAGGGCTGGGACAGAAGACAGGGAAGGTGAGCTGTCTGTGCCATTCCTGGGTGTTGGAGTGCCAGTGTTTCGGTCTTGCCATGGCAGATGGCACAGGAGTATTTCCATGGTGAATGAGGGGACAAGGGAAAGGGTGGAATTGCCCCAAAGGCAACAGTGACTCAGTCAGTGGAGGGGTTGAGGCAGGATCCCTCCTCTCCGCCCTAAACCCTTCCTGTAACCACAAGACTCAATTCAAAGAGTGGCTGTTCCCTGTCATTGCCCTTAGATTTGTCTGGGGAATGTTTGTTCCCAGGAAAATGAATGGCAGTGGGGTCATGGACAAAGACCTGGACCAGCAGCAACATGACCCTGCTGTGGGATGGTGCTGGGGAGCCTCTGTTGAGGTGTCAGAGTCTAGCACATCCCTCTGGCCACCCTGGAGGGTTTGGAGACCGGACAGGGGGTCTGGGATCTGTACAGGGGGTTCAGAGCCTCACACAGAGCCCAGGAGGACACTGCCTCTGATCCCTGCCATGGCAGTGAATGCCCACAGTGTATGAAGAATCACAAGCTGAGAGAATTCAAAATAAGTAGTATTTAGTTTATCATAGAATGTAAATGTAGAATCTGGGATTTTAGTCTATGGGGTTGAAGAGAGAAGATGGAGGAATTGGGGAGTGGCCCCTGTGCTCCTTGTTCTTGCTCTCGTCCCCCATCTTTTGCTGAGTTGGATTTTAGAGATTGGTTTAGAGTAGAAATGACATGTTAGCATAGGTAGAAAGTATTGGTACGATTCTGTAAATAAAAAGTTTGTTGTGGACGGGGGTTGGATCAAGAAATGGTACAAAAGGTCCTGGACCCTCTGATCTGCCCAGTCCCCACGTGCCCTGCTCTGCTGGGGACGCCCTGCAGAGCTGAGACAGAACTGAGATAATGAAGAATAAACAACCTTGGAACAGGCACTGGGGACTCAGCTTGTCTGCTCTGGCTCCGGTGTGAAACAGTTAGGGGCAAAGAGAAGACAAAAAACCTGATTACCTCTTGGAACAGCAACCCCGAGGAAAATCTCAAAGAAAAGAAACTCTGGGAGTGTGGGACAGGAGGAGCTGTGTTGGAGTTGTGCTGTCACCTGACCCCATTTTTCATACCCAAAACGTGTGCATGATCCCTTTTTTCCCTCAGTACGTGCGTGTCTCCTCGGATACCCCTCCCAGGGTCATCTACCACCTCATGACACAGCACTGGGGCCTCGACCCACCCAACCTGCTCATCTCAGTCACTGGAGGAGCCAAAAACTTCGTCATGAAGCCAAGGCTGAAGAACATCTTCCGGCAAGGGCTGGTCAAGGTGGCTCAGACCACAGGTGAGAGACCACAGGATAATAAAATCACGGAATCATGGAATAGTTTGGGTTGAGAGGGACTTTAAAGGATGCAGAGGGTGTCCTGGCCATGCCAGGTTCACTAAGTTGGGCTGTTCTGGTGATGCTGAGCTGCTTTAGGAGACCTGTAGGTCCCTACCTGGACCACCATCACCAGGGATGGGCTGCTGCTGCTCCAACCTCGAGCCAAACCTCGCAGCCCCAAGGGGACCAGTGGAACCTGCTGGGATCTGGGATAATGGGAGAGCTGTTCTGAGCCTGACCCCAGCCAAACTGGAGCCAGCTAGCAAGGAGGCTCACAGGGAGCTGGACTCAGGGAGGTGCTGAAGAAGGGCAGGGAAGAGACATCTTCTGGGGGATGGAGCACCCAGGGACCCACAGGCACAGGAGGGAGGCTGGGAGATGGCTGTGGGCAGAGCCTCTCCTTTGCCATTGCCCTCTGTGACCCCCAGGAGCCTGGATCATCACAGGGGGGTCCCACGCTGGCGTGATGAAACAGGTGGGAGAGGCAGTGCGAGACTTCGTCCTGAGCTGCAGCCACAAGGAGGGCGACATTGTCACCATTGGCATTGCCACCTGGGGGACCGTGTACAACCGCCAGAGCCTCGTCTGCCCCATGGTGAGCCAGGCAGGCCGGGCAGGGCCCCGCTGTGCCCGGACTGCCAGGGCAGTCCTGCCAAGGACACGGTGGGAACAGCGGCTTCCAGGTGTTGCTGTGGCTGGCAGCCCTGGAAAACCCAGCTGTAGCAGAAGTGATGGTCACAGAGCTGTAGAATGGTTTGGGTTGGAAGGAGCCTTAAGGCTCACCTTGTTTCACCCTCTGCCATGGGCAGGGAACCTTTCATTAGACCAGGCTGCTCCAAGAGCCACCCAAGCTGGCCTTGAACCCTTCCAGGGATGATCCCAGGCTGGTATTTGCTGAGAAGCCCCTCCACCCTACCCAGTGTCTTGAGTAGGTTCTGTGCTTCTCCTGGGAGGACTTCTCGTGGGTGTGAGGGCCAGTGGAGCACTGTGGGGGCACAGGGACAGTTTGGCCAGACTGTCCCCACACGCTGACCCATTGCTGTCCCCATGTGCTGGTTACTGTGGCTGTCTGCTGCTCCTCTGCCAGGCCTCTCCCAGAGTGTCCCCTCCTGCTCCTTTCAGGGGGGCTTTCCTGCCGAGTATGTCCTGGATGAGGAGAACCAAGGCAGCCTGTCCTGCCTGGACAGCAACCATTCCCACTTCATCCTGGTGGACGACGGCACCCACGGGAGGTACGGGGTGGAAATCCCCCTGAGGACCAGGCTGGAGAAGTTCATTTCAGAGCAGACCAAGGTGAAAGGAGGTAATGGCAACACACAGGGATGGGCCATCCCCCTGGAATGGTGTCCTTCCTGGGCTCCAGCAAGAGGCTGTGGCTTCTCAGAGGATCCAGGCAAAGGGTCTGAGAGGATTGCCATGATAAATATGGAACTCAGTTCCTCCACAAACCAAAGAACCTTTCTCTGCCAGACTTATGGGATTGCTAAAGGAGTCCCCAAACCTTGTGATGCTGAGCTGCTCAGGGAAAGCAATTTGTCCCAAAGGGTCAGATCCCAAGGGAGCTTCCAGGGGTCATCTCCTCACTGTGCAAATGATCTCCTATCATAACACATGCACATGTGTGCTCACAGAATCCCAGGATCCCCTGAGCTGGAAGAACCCATAAAGATCCAAGTCCAGCTCCTGGCCCTGCACAGAAATCCCACCATGTCTGACCTGCCATGCCATCACTGGGCATGGTTTTCCTCCCCTCCCCTCCCCTGACGTGTCAGGGACAGTGCTGCCACCTTGCCCTTCACACTCCACCCCTCAGAGGAGACCCTATGGGGGGATCAGCCCTATGGGAAGGTGACCCTGGATTGTGCTTCCCTGCAGGTGTTGCCATCAAGATCCCCATCGTGTGTGTGGTGCTGGAAGGAGGCCCTGGGACCCTTGATGTAAGGATCTGCTTGTGGCAAGCTGAGGAGGGGTGAAGGAGGCACAGCTCCTCCCTGGGGTGCTGCTCTCAGTGGTGCCACACTGGCAGGAGCTCTGGGAGCAGCAGTGGGGTCCAGGTGCCTGTGTGGGACCCAGACCACCCTCCCTGCTCTGTTTCAGACCATCTACAACGCCATCACCAACGGGACCCCCTGTGTGATTGTGGAGGGCTCTGGGCGTGTGGCTGATGTCATTGCACAGGTGGCCAACCTGCCTGTGGCCAAGATAACCATTGCCTTGATCCAGAAGAAACTCAGTGTCCTCTTCCACGACACCTACGAGCTCTTCACTGAGAGCAAACTGGTGGAGTGGACCAAGAAGGTGAGTCCCTTGCAGGCTCCTCTGAGCTTTGGGAGGCCAAAGAGGTCTCAGGGGTCCAGGCCTATGAGCACCAAGGGTCCCAGTGGGAAGTTTAAGCCTCATCTGCCCCTCAACCATCATTGTCCTGGTGGGCACCCCAAGGGCTTGAGCTCTGCTCTTCCACTGCCTGTTCCCTTTGGGCAGAGAGGAAGTGTTTGTGACCAGCCCATGATGGAGGCCACAGCACAGGGGTTCTGCAGGCACTGGAGGGGAGTGAGGAATTGCCCTGCACAGCACAGGGGGCTGGGAAGCAGCAGGGAGGAGATGCTGCTGCTCATTGCTTGTCCTCTCCTTGTAGATCCAAGACATAGTGCGGAGCCGGCAGCTCCTGACCATCTTCAGGGAGGGCAAATATGGCCAGCAGGACGTGGATGTGGCCATCCTGCAGGCCCTCTTCAAAGGTGAGGGGCAGGGGCCTCCCTGGGAGCCTGGGGAAAGGTAACAGGAAGGGGGCCAAGTCACCTCCTACCTCTACGTGACTTACGGGGTCACCAAAGGAGTCCTCAGACCTTGTTACTGGGGAGGGGTGATTATCCAAAGGGCCACACATCCAAGGGGCACATTCTGATGTGCCACATTCCATGGGGCACCTTCTGATGGGATGGTCCTCTGCTCTGACACAACTCTCTGCATGCAGCATCCCGAAACCAGGACCACTTTGGTCGTGAGAACTGGGACCACCAGCTGAANATAGCAAATTGTCTCTAAATTCACCTCACCCAGCCTGGCATTTCCCTGCTCACACCTCATTACAGAGTGGGGCAGGGGCCATCCCATGCCTGATCCTGCTGTTGAGGCTGAGCAGGGTTGTCTGTCCTTTCTGATGGGGCTGTGGAACTTGGAAGGGCCTTTCCTATTTGAGTCAACAGTTTGGGTTCCCCCAGCTCACACACCTTTGATGAGACTGGGAAGGGCTGGTAGGAGCTGGGAACCCAAAAGTGAAACATTTGAGAATATCTGCCCCATCTCTGGAAATGCTGAAGGTCAGGCTGGCAATCTGGACACCTGCAAGGTGTCCCTGCCCCTGGCAGGGGTTTGGAATGAGATGATCTTCCAACCCAAACTGTCCTGTGATTTTGTGATATTCATGAACTTGGGATAGGTGGTCTTTACCCATCCCTCTGCCTGGCAGCCAAGGGGGCAGAGAGCTCCACTGACAGCGAACAGTGCCCTATTCTAAGCCCCTAGGAGTGGCTCACAAGTTTTAGTACATGCCTGTCAGAGTCCAGGACATCCCTCTGGCCACCCTGGAGGGTTTGGAGACCGGACAGGGGGTCTGGGATCTGTACAGGGGGGTCAGAGCCTCACACAGAGCCCAGGAGGACACTGCCTCTGATCCCTGCCATGGCAGTGGATGCCCACAGTGTATGAAGAATCACAAGCTGAGAGAATTCAAAATAAGTAGTAATTAGTTTATCATAGAATGTAAATGTAGAATCTAAGATTTTTAGTATTTGGGGTCTGGGATCTGTACACATGCCAAATGCTCTTTCACATCCAAAGACTCCTCATGTGCTCAGGGATAAAATCTCCCCCCAAGTGAGGAGCACAGTAGGGTCCTGCTCTGAGGCCATGGAGCCCCTCACCTCTGTCTCTGGCCTGCCAGCCCACAGATCTCCACCCCGTGATGGCAGCTGCCCTGATTTCCAACAAGCCAGAGTTTGTGAAGCTGTTCCTGGAGCAGGGAGTGCGTCTCAAGGATTTTGTCACCTGGGACACCCTGGTTTACCTCTACGACAACCTGGCACCGTCCTGCCTGTTCCACAGCAAGCTGCAGAAGGTGCTGCTGGAGGAGAGGGAGCACACAGCCGGCTCCAAAGTGCCCAGGCTGCAGATGCACCACGTGTCCCAGGTGCTGCGGGAGCTGCTGGGCTGCTCCACGCAGCCGCTCTACCCCAAGCCCAAGCAGGCGGAGCGGCCACGCCTCTCCATCCCCGTCCCGCACATCAAGCTGAACGTGAGCACCCCGGGGTGCCCTGGGCAGGGAGGGGGCACTGGGGCTGTCCTGGAGGATGCAGCTGGGTCCTGTCTGCTCAAAAACTGCACTAGAAGTGCCCAAAGGCCCTGCCCAAGTCATTGCCCTGCATTCCAGGTATCTTGCCCAAAACGCAAAATCAACAGCACGGAGGCAGAGGTCTGCAGTGAAAAGCTGCTCCCCAGCATGTTTATTTCTTTTCCTTTTATAATTTTGTGGGTCTGGTAGTAGATTAGCTTCTGGGATTACTACCCCTTCACCCCACTGGCCAGACCAGCTGTCAACCAACATGATTTTCAGGCTGGAAATATGTAAGCAAGGACAGTGAACAAAAACAAGAAAGATTGTTTATGTTCCAAAGTGTGAGAAAGGGAAAAACTGACCCTTAATATCGTACAGTAGCTAAAGAACTGACTCCATCTTATAAGCAAATAGAAGGCTTTGAAAAATCTCAGAAAAAAACAGGGCAAGACAGGTGCAACTCCCACCTCCCTGCACCTGGAGCTCTGTGTGGATGTGTGATGCTGGTGGGGTGGGTGCACTGCTCCACCTGATCCCAGCCCTAGAAAAAGTGCAATTCTCAGGATGAGTCCAGCCTTGGCCACCCCTCTGTCTGGACAAAGTCCTTTCTGTGGGTGGTGGAGGCAGCACCAGGGAGTTGAGTGTCCTGGTGCTGAGGGGGGAGCAGGTCTGAGCATTGTCCCCCTGCAGGTGCAGGGCTCCAGCCTCCGGTCCCTCTACAAGCGCTCTGCTGGCCGAGTCACCTTCACCATGGACCCCGTGCGGGACCTGCTCATCTGGGCCGTGGTGCAGAACCGCAAGGAGCTGGCAGAAATCATCTGGGCACAGGTACCACAGCCCAGAGCTCTGCCCACAGCTGAGGGGCTCATAGGGAGCCAAACCTCGCAGCCCCAAGGGGACCAGTGGAACTGCTGGGATCTGGGATATGGAGAGCTGTCCTGAGCCTGACCCCAGCCAGACTGCAGCCAGCTGGCCACCCTGAGGGACTCAATGTCCACCCCCAGCCACAGCATGAGGGCAGACCCCTCCCTTCCAGGTAGAGGGGATGTGCTGGGACAGAAGGGGGCAGGTCAGGATGAGAGAGCCCACAGGGCAGTGGGGTGAAGGCTTCCACTCATAAACAGCATTCCAGGACAAGAGGCAGTGTAGCTGGTGGCACGGTGAACATGGCAAGGAGTTAGTCTGTCCCATCAGCCAAGGCATCCCACAGAGGGCAGGGTTGTTCCCGTATCCCCCATGGCAGTGGGTTAACCAGAGGTGACCTTGGCTCAGCCCCTGTCATGGCAATCTGTCCACCCTGAGCACCCATCTGTTAGGGACACCCTCTTCCTTCCTGTGGGAGCTGAGGAAGGCTTGTCAAGGCTTCTGGGGCTTGACAGACAGAGTGTCCATGCTTTCCTTGTCTTCTTCTGTGCCAGAGCCAGGACTGCATGGCAGCTGCACTGGCCTGCAGCAAAATCCTGAAGGAGCTGGCCAAGGAGGAGGAGGACACAGACACCACGGATGACATGCTGGCCCTGGCCGAGGAGTACGAGCACAAAGCCATCGGTGAGCAGGAGGGCACTGCAGCCCAGAGCTGCTCCTGCACCCCAGAGCTGCTCCTCCTGCACCCCAGAGCTGCTCCTGTACCCCAGAGCTGCTCCTGTACCCCAGAGCTGCTCCTGTACCCCAGAGCTCCTCCTGTACCCCAGAGCTCCTCCTGTACCCCAGAATTGCTCCTGCACCCCAGAGCTGCTCCTGCACCCCACAGCTGCTCCTGCACCCCAGAGCTTCTCTTGCATCCCAGAGCTGCTCCTGCACCCCAGAGCTGCTCCTGCACCCCAGAGCTGCTCCTGCACCCTGTAGGGCTGGTGAGCTTTACCCAGGAGATGTCTGGGGGGTGAGAAATGACAGTCCTGTCCTCACAGCTGGGGATGATGCTCCAAAGGCCGTGCCTGCAAGGTGGTGGGGGTCCAGGGGGTACCTCTGTGTGGCGCAATGCCCTGATCCTGCTCAGAAGGGGGGCTCTGTGGGTGCCTGGCCCCAGAGCTCAGCCTCATCTCCGTGGTACCTGCCCGTCCAGGTGTGTTCACAGACTGCTACCGCAAGGATGAACAGAGAGCACAGAAGCTTCTCACCCGCGTCTCTGAAGCCTGGGGGAAGACAACCTGTCTGCAGCTGGCGTTGGAGGCCAAGAACATGAATTTTGTGTCCCATGGGGGTGTCCAGGTGGGCTCCCAGCAGTGGTCCTTGGAGGGAATGTGCCCAAGTGTCCCCAAGATCCAGTTTCTTGTGGGTTGCCGTGGGACTTTGCCCTTCGGTCTCTGTGACCAGCACTCCTCTTTCTCCCTCTTCACAGGCTTTTCTGACCAAGGTCTGGTGGGGGAAGCTGTCTGTGGACAATGGCCTTTGGCGGGTGATCACGTGCATGCTGTTCTTCCCCCTGCTCTACACCAACCTCATCACCTTCAGGTACCTCTGAAGGCAGCTGGGACACACACTGAGGCCGGGGTTTCCTCCAGCCTCACGCTGGGGCCAGCTGGAGGGAGCTCCCATGGCATCTCCCCAGGCAGCTGAGCCCACATCCATCCCCACTCCCAGCAGGGAGAAGAGGCTGCAGCCCATGGGCTGCCTGGCGCGCCTCCGAGCCTTCTTCACAGCACCCATTGTCATCTTCCTCATGAACATCCTCTCCTACTTCACCTTCCTCCTGCTCTTCGCCTACGTCCTGATGGTCGACTTCCAGCCGGTGCCATCCTGGCGGGAATACCTCATCTACTTCTGGCTCTTCTCACTGGTGTGCGAGGAGACCCGCCAGGTGTGGCAGCACAGCTGGGCTGGGGGGCACAGGAGGGGAGACGTCCCTCAGGGTGCTCCTGGAGCTCCCACACAGCTCAGGTTCCCGTGCTGCTGCTCATATCCACCTACCCTGAGGGGTCCCAGAACATGGAACCACCAGACCCCCCATCCCTGAGGCCAGGGTTTCTCCTTGGCTGCATCTGCCTTGGCTCTGTGTATTTGCAGAAGAAAATGCTGTAGGGCTGGTGGGCTTTTCCCAGGAGATGTCTGGTGTTTGGGAATGTCAGGAGATGGGGGAGCTCTTCCTTGGGTGAATTCCCAGCAGGATTTCCAGGTTTTGCTTGACATTTGAGATGCTTCGGCTTTTGCTTCAACATCTCAGTGTCTTTCTCCTCCAGCCTGAAGAACCCCAGTGTCCCCAAGCTCCTTCCCAGATGTCCCCATGCTGCTCCAAACCACACAGGCTCAGGTTACCTCTGGGTCAGAGAGTGTCCAGTGATTCCCAGATGATCTGAGTGGTCTCTGCTGCCTCTGAAGCACATGAGTATCTTACTCCCAGCCCCTTTGCTCTTCCCAACAGCTGCTGTATGATCCAGACGGACTGGGGGTGGTGAAAATGGCTTCCCTGTACATCAAGGACTTCTGGAATAAGCTGGATATCTGTGCCATCCTGGTCTTTATTGCAGGGCTGACTTGCAGGTGAGATGCAGAGCTCAAGAGTATTTTCATAGAATCGTGGAATCTCAGGCTGGTTTGGGTTGGAAGGGACCTTAAAGCTCATCCTGTTCCACTCCATGCCATGGCAGGGACACCTTCCACTATCCCAGGTTGCTCCCAAGCCCTGTCCAATCTGTCTGTGAACAATTCCAGGAGTGGAGCAGCCACAGCTTCTCTGGGCAACCTATGACAGGGCCTCCCCTCCTTCTGAGTAATTCCAACCCAAATGATTCCATGTGGTTCTATGGTGGCACTGAGGTGTTTCCTTTCCTCTCTTCCATCTCCAGGCTGATCCCATCAACATTATATCCCGGGCGCATCATCCTGTCCCTGGCTTTCATCATTTTCTGCCTGCGCCTGATGCACATTTTCACCGTCAGTAAAACCCTGGGGCCCAAGATCATCATTGTGAAGCGCATGGTGAGAGCTCCCCTCTGTCCTGCTGGAGCAGCTGGACCCTCCTGCTGGAGCAGCTGGACCCTCCTGCTGGAGCAGCTGGACATGCCACCCGTGTTATCCCATCCTGGAGAGGGCTTGCCCCAGCACACAGCTCTCCTTCCCCTCTGTCTTTGCAGATGAAGGATGTCTTCTTCTTTCTCTTCCTGCTGGCGGTGTGGGTGGTGTCCTTTGGGGTGGCCAAGCAGGCTATCCTGATCCACAACGAGGAGCGCGTGGAGTGGCTTTTCCGGGGTGTGGTCTACCACTCCTACCTGACCATCTTCGGGCAGATCCCCTCCTACATCGATGGTAAGGGACACCTGTGACAGTGCATGGCACGAGCAGGGTGCCTGTGACCAAGCTGAGGCACCAAACTCGTGCCATGTCAGCCCATGGAAGTCCCACAGAGCTGGCAGTGAACAGAGCACCCAGAGGATGCAGATGGAGATCAAATCCCTGCCTGGTGCTGAGCTCCCTGGGTGCTGGCTGCTCTCTGAGGGCAGAACCTGCTCCCCAGGACACCCAAGGTTTGGTCACCACAGAGTCACACTGTGCTCTCCCACAGGGGTCAACTTCAACATCGACCAGTGCAGCCCCAACGGGACTGACCCCTACAAGCCCAAGTGCCCAGAGACAAACGCGGACAACAAGAAGCCCATCTTCCCTGAATGGCTGACGGTCATCCTGCTGTGCCTGTACCTGCTCTTCACCAACATCCTCCTCCTCAACCTCCTCATTGCCATGTTCAAGTGAGTCTGGAGGGCTCAAGATGTGGTGGAAGTGTGATATCCCACCTGGGGGTTATAGATGTGGTAAGAAGTATTGCGATCCCACCAGGGGATTATAGATGTGGTGGAAGTGTGAGATCCCCCCTGGGGGTTATAGATGTGGTAGGAAGTGGTGGGATCCCACCTGGGGATTATAGATGTGGTGGAAGTGTGAGATCCCACCAGGGGATTATAGATGTGGTAGGAGTAGTTGCAGATGGGGGCTGCTGAGGGAGCTGGGGCACCACTCAGACACGATGTGCCCCCTCACCCCCACGGCACAACTGACACCTGGGCTGTGCCCCAGCTACACCTTCCAGCAGGTGCAGGAGCACACGGACCAGATCTGGAAGTTCCAGCGGCACGACCTGATCGAGGAGTACCACGGCCGCCCGCCCGCGCCGCCGCCCCTCATCCTGCTCAGCCACCTGCAGCTGCTGGTGCGGCGGGGCCTCCTCCGGCGCCCGGCCACACGCCACAAGCTCAGTGAGCACCAGCGTCCCCTGCTGTCCTTTGTCCCCTCCCCAGGGCACAGGGCTGGGCACACGGGCGGCGGTCCCGGGTCTGGGGTGCCCGGAGATGTGACAGCTCTGTGCCCGGAGATGTGACAGCTTTGTGCCCGGAGATGTGACAACTCTGTGCTCGGAGATGCGACAGCTCTGCTGTCCTCTCTCACTGGCAGAGGAGAAACTGGAGAAGAATGAAGAAGCCGCCCTTCTCTCGTGGGAGATGTACCTGAAGGAGAATTACCTGCAGCACCAGCAGTGCCAGGAGAAGCAGAACACGGAGCAGATGATCCGGGACATCGCACAGAGGTACGGCTGCTCCTGAGAAAGGAGGAAAAGGAATCCTTTAGTGTCCTGGGCATGGAAGGGTTGGGATCAGGGCAGGGTGGCTGCTGAGGGTGGTCCAGCCTGCACTGTCTCTGCAGGGTTGATGTACTGGCTGAGCTGCTGGACTTGGACCGGGTGAAGAGGACGGGGGTAGTGGAGCAAAGGCTGGGCTCTCTGGAGGACCAGGTGAGGCAAAACCAGGGCAAGTTCCCAAGAAAGTTGAAATTTTTCCAGGGGCTGAGTCAATTGAACCAGAGCACAAAATCTCTCTGAATCAATATCCTTTGAGGTAGTTTGAATTCCCTTGCCATTAGCATTTGAGGGGAAAAGATTTATAGGAAAAGTGCTGTGTGACTCCAAAGTAAACAGGATGCGGGTGGGAAGAGGTGGGATGGGCCACTGCCTCCACTAGTCACTCAAACAGAGCTGACCCAGCTCTCCGTGGCCTGAGAGGGTCCTGCAGACCTCCTGGAGACAGGGACTCTCTGTCCCCTCCCTCTGGAGCTGCACGAGCCGTGGGGTGCCCAGGGAGCCAGCCCAGCCTTGGCATATCCTGTTTCCATCTCCCTTTCCACCTGCTTTGTAAAAATATTTCCCTGGGGAAGTTTTTCCAGGGCCAACACCAGGATACAGCCAGGATCACTGCAGTCAGTGCCAAGGGCAGGGGTGCCTCCTGCCAGGGCTGGATCCCGTGGGCTGGGGGGGCTGGATCCCGTGGGGCTGGATCCCGTGGGGCTGGATCCCATGGGACCGGGGCGGGCTG
>VXBR01010896.1:4930-18885 GCA_013400215.1 Cisticola juncidis | reverse complement strand
GCAGTGACCTCTGCTGTGCCCTGCAGGTGCATCAGAGCGCCCAGGCGCTGCGGTGGATGATGCAGGCACTGCGGGGCAATGGCTTCAGCTCAGGAGAGGATGTGCCGGCCGTGGGTGAGCAGAGCTGACCCTCCCTGCAGCCCCGGGGCAGCCCCGGGGCAGCCCAGTGCCCCAGACTGGGGCTGAGCAGCCCCTCACGCCCCTCTGTCAAGCAGTGAGGCAGAGGTTCCTTTGGTCCTGTGGGGTTTGATGTCTCCATGAGGGCATCCAGCCCCTCCTGAGTCCATTCCCACCTTCCCTGGGGTTTAATCCAGGACCTGGCAGAAGGGAAGCCAGGGTCTGTGGCCCCAGGGGACATCAACATCCCCATGGAGAGACCCAGCCAGCCCCTCAGCAGAGCCCCAGTCCACAGTGCTGGACTTGGNCCCGGGGCAGCCCCGGGGCAGCCCCGGGGCAGCCCAGTGCCCCAGACTGGGGCTGAGCAGCCCCTCACGCCCCTCTGTCAAGCAGTGAGGCAGAGGTTCCTTTGGTCCTGTGGGGTTTGATGTCTCCATGAGGGCATCCAGCCCCTCCTGAGTCCATTCCCACCTTCCCTGGGGTTTAATCCAGGACCTGGCAGAAGGGAAGCCAGGGTCTGTGGCCCCAGGGGACATCAACATCCCCATGGAGAGACCCAGCCAGCCCCTCAGCAGAGCCCCAGTCCACAGTGCTGGACTTGGTGCCCTGCTTTGTGGGACCCTGCTGTCTGTGTCTGCCTGACAGGCTCCTCCAAGGCCTTGGAATCCAAGGAGAGTGACCTGGAGGGGAAGCCCGAGGAGAGGCAACCCCCGTGCCACGTGCTGGCCCGAAACCTGCTGTACCCAGGGTCTCACACTCTCCGCTTCCCTGTGCCGGATGAGAAGGTGCCCTGGGAGGTAGGAGCTGTGGGGCTGGGCAGTGGGGCTGGGAGGAGGAGGCCTGGGGCATATCTGACAGTGATGGGAAGAGGAACCCATCATCCCATCTTGAGAACTCTTGTTCTTCCCAGCCCTGGGACCATTGGCTCCCCAGATCACTGTGTGACTGATCCCAAAGAAAAGCACCATTCCTGCCAGGCTCTGCAGTGCTAGGAATGCCTGGGGATGCTCAGTTGGACACAGAGGGTACAACCACCCACCTCTGCATTTCCTGAGCACAGCTGGCTCAGGGTCAGGGACAGGATCCAGCTTCCATGGGGGTGTGAGGCTTTCAGCTGAGACCCTGAGCTCAGCTCCAGCAGAGCCTGGAGCATCTCTGGGAGAGCAATACCAGATGCTGGGCAGAGGAAGACGCTGGGCCAAAAGGTGTCCCCGGGGTCCCTGTGTGCTGTGTGAGCAGGGGCACAAACCTGGGGGCTGACCCTGCCCTGTGTTGTGCAGGTGGAATTCCCGCTCTACAACCCCCCTGCCTACTCTGCTGACCACAAGGACATGGCTGTGCAGGACCCCTTCAGCCTGTGAGTGTCCCCCCATGGCCCCCCAGTGCTCCTCCCCTCCCTGGGTGGCACAGCCAGCCCTCCCTGCCGGGCTGCCTCCCACCCTCCAGCTCCCTGGAGTCTCTCCTGAAGATCAACTACAACACCATGGACGGGCTGATCGACAGGCAGAGCTTCCACGGGCTCTACGCTGTGCAGGACGGGCTGCCACTGTGAGTGACACTGCCAGGGAGCTGCCAGCTGGGCAGGGGGACAGCCCAGGGGACCTGGGCACAGCCACCCCATCCCCACTTCCCCATGGTGGGGTAGGATAATTGCATGCATCGTCCTTAGGGCTGACCCCTCCCAAAAACACCCCAAAATAAGTGGGATTCAGTGGTAGGGGAGTGTTGTAGGGCTGCACAGAGGACATCTGGCACTGCCCCAGCCCCCTCACTCTCACCATGGCAGGAACCCCATGGGCAGGACGGGGCTGCGAGGCCGTGGGAGGCTGCACTGCTTTGGACCCAACCACGCCCTGCACCCTGTGGTGACCCGGTGAGTGTGTCCTGCTCCAGCACCGGGTGGGAGAGGGGCATGGGGTCACCTCAGGGACCTGGCCAAACCCTGCACTGGGTCAGAGGGGAGCCAAGGCCAGCTGCAGCATCACAGGGGCCTCTCTCACAGCTGGAGGAGGAATTTGGATGGGTCCATTATAAGGAAGAGCCTGAAGAAGATGCTGGAAGTCCTGGTGGCACAATACCCTCTGTCAGATGTCTGGGCTCTGCCTGGGGTAAGAGCTGGCAGAAGCCTGAGCTGGGGCAGAAGGAGATGGGATGGAGGGAGGGAGGGAAGGAAGGAAACCCCACAAAAAAGGGGAATCAGGTGTGTGTCACAGCTGTGGCTGAGGAGGTACCTCTGCCCCTCCTGCCTGCCAGGGCTGCTGGGGGAGCAGTGGTCTCCTTACACTCACCCACTCACCCTGACCCGCTGTCTCTTGCCTTTCCCTCCTTCCCCTCCACAGCTTCAACCCTCACATCCTTCCTGTGAGCCTGTTGAGCCATAGGCAGAGCATCCTTTGGCAGACATTGGATCAGGCAAACTCAAACATCTGCTTGGGCAGAGCTGAGGGCTTTGGGCAGGAGAGGGAGGATGGGAGGCCTCAGCAGACCTTGTGGAGTCCTCTGCAGTGGTGGCAGGCACTGGTGGCCAAGCTGGTGGCAGGGAGGAGGCTGGAGTGTGCTGCTGGCAGACCCCACAGCTGCCCTCTGCTTTGGCACAGGGGTCACTGGAGCCGGGGGAGACGCTGCCGCTGAAGCTCAAGTGGATCCTGCGCCGGGAGTTCTGGCCCCAGTTCCAGAACCTGCTGAAACAAGGCACTGAGGTGAGGACACAGGGGTGTCCCTGTGCTGTGGGGTCACAGGAGGGTTCAGTGCTGTGGGGGCATCGCCCTGGCACAGGGACACCCAGGTGTCATGGTGGGATGGGCTCACAGGGACATCACCGTGGCATGGGGACACGTGGACATCATGATGGCACAGAGCCATGCAGGTGGCCCAGGTGCAGGAGCAGGGTGCATCACCTCTTGGCCACTGCTCCCAGTGGAGAGGAAGGGCCAGGGGAAATGAAGATGTGCCACAGTTCCTGTGTGGGGGCCAGGGGAGGGCTGCCCATGCCAGTCTGTGCCTGCAGCAGTGACTCCCCATGGCTCCAGCAGCAGAGGAGGGGGGCTCTGCTCTTCAGCAGGGCAGGGGCCCTGCAGGGCGGTGCCTCAGCCACCCCAGGGCCCCAGAAGGGCAGTGAGGGCTGCTCACATGGTGTCCCCACACACAGGTACACAGGGGGTACCTCGATGACCCACGGAACACGGACAATGCCTGGGTGGAGACGGTGGCCATCAGTGTGCACTTCGACACCCAGAATGACGTGGAGATGAAGAGGCTCAATTCGGTAGGGGCTGCCACCCCTGTGGGCTCCCTGCCACCCTCACTGGGCACAGCAGCCTGCTCCAGACCTCCACAGGGCAGGGGTTCTCTGGCTGGATGCAGTGGGGGAAGAACACGGGGATGAGCTTGGGGTGGCACCTCAGTGTGTGTCCCAAAAATAAAGGGCGGGAGGTTGGGGAATAGAGGTGCTGTTGGGTATGGCTGGCATGGCCCCTGGCCAGCAGGACACACGTGTGACATCTGTCCCCTTGCAGTTCCTGCAGGGCTGTGACCTGGCATGGCCCCTGGCCAGCAGGACACATGTGTGACATCTGTCCCCTTGCAGTTCCTCAGGGCTGTGACCTGGCATGGCCCCTGGCCAGCAGGACACACATGTGTGACATCTGTCCCCTTGCAGTTCCTGCAGGGCTGTGACCCGGAGCTGTGCATCCGCTGGCAGGTGCTGGACAAGAGGATCCCCCTGCACGCCAACCACAAGGAGCTCCTGCACAAGGTCTCAACCCTTCTTGGTGCCTACTACTGAGGCCTCGTGCACAGACCAGGCTCTGGCTGGGACCTGCAGCTCCAGCCCACCTGGGAGAACATGGGAGCTGCTGGAGTTGAGGTACCCTGCCTGCATCTGTGGATGTATATTGCAGGTCTCTGTGAGGAAAAGTGTCCCCTCCCTTGGGGCAGTGGCTCTCTGGGCAGTGCATCCCAGTCACCTGAGCCACCAAGTTCAGCCCCAGCTTGTGTCTTGGTGCTTCCACATCAGCCCACAGCAGCAGCCCAGAGCTTGGGCCACACTGAGCCACAGGGTTTCTCCTGGTCCTTCTGTCCACTCCACCCTGCTCTTGGCTTTGGGGTGGGCACTGGGGGCTCTCCAGTCCCAGCCACCCTCCACCACAATCTCCATCCCTGCTCCTGCTGCTGCTCTGAGCCCTGGCAGCCCCACTGCTGCAGATCCCAAAGGATTGATTGCTCTGGAGAAGGCTTGGAGCTGCTCCTGTGGTGGCTGTCCCCACATCTCTGGGTGCCTCAGACCCAACATGGTCCTGAGTTGTGACCCAGCACTCCTGAAGGTGTGAGCAGCTCTTGGCTCACACACCTGTGGTTTCATAGCCCTGCACAGGCCCTGCCATGCCCCAAACTCATGTGTGATCCTGCGTGTGTATGCTGAGCACTGGCTTGTAGCTGAATTCCTTCCTCTCTCTGAGCAAAGGCCCCAGCTGAGCGTCACTGCCTGTCCCCATCCCTTGTGCACATGGATGGAAAGTGGCAGCTTGCTGGGACACAGGTGATCCATGCCCTCTGGGACACAGGTGATCCATGCCCTGGGACACAGGTGATCCATGCCCTGTGGTTCCTTGGGCAGGCAGGGACAGGAGATGGGACATCCATGTGTGAATCCCAAGACACCCCTGATTTTAAGGGGTCTTTCACTCATGCTTTCTGTTGCTTGCCATGGGGAGAACAAGGCATGGTGGATACATTCTCTGGTCATGCAGAAGAGCCCCACGGTGGCACATTGTGCCTGGGACTGCGCAGGAAGGGATTTTGGTTCCCCCCACCTTCTCCCAGAGCATCAGACCCTGGCCAGCCAAGGCTGCTCATCCCACTCTGGTGGCCACCACAGCACAACTGCAGTTTCACCAGTGACACACTGGGGTCTGCCAAGGGGAGGGGGCTCAGTCTGGCAGTGTATTCAACCCAGCTCAATAAACCATGTATTAAACCACTGCAGGTTGGTGGTGTCTTATTGAGGATTGATAGAGACATGGGAACACTGATTCGGTGATCAGAATTCAATTCTACTCAGATTTTCTAAAAGCTTATATACCATTCCAGGAAGGTTAATAATTTTCCACTGCAATAATCAGGTTAAAGATCATACAGACAACTCAAGATTTTACAGCATCTTTTGCTTGCAGAAGTTTGATTGAATCTCCTCTCTTCCTGTAAACAGGTTTAATCCCATCTTCTGTAATCTTCAAAGCCTTGTTTGTTCCTGCCATCTTGGTCAACCCAGCTATGCTAACTGAGTCTGTTTTACTCTCTGTCCTGTGTATCTCACAGTGTTTTACAGCTCTGTGGCCAGGGGCTGTTCCTGCAGGCCGTGCAGGTTTTTGGGGAGGCCATGCTTGGAGCACACTTCCAGGATAAGCCCAATTCCCATCCCAGTCTTGTACAAACTCACTTTGCCTGCAGACTCACCCCAGTGACGGCTGAATCCCAGAACGGTTTGGGTTGGAAGGGGCTTTGATGATCATTTCCTTTCAAGCCCCCTGCCATGGGCAGGGACACCCTGCAGCAGAGCAGGGTGCTCGAGGTGACTTTGACCCGGTCAGAGCTGATATGGGAGCTCCAAAGTGAACCTTCTCCCATCGCTCCTCGATTGTTTGATGGCTGCTCCTGGTCTCCCATCACCCAGAGACAGCAGATCATCCGCTGAGAGCCCGCGTGGGCCCGGGGCATGGCTGGGGAGGGAGGATGGTGCCTTACAGCAGCCCGGACCGCANCGGCGGGAACGCCCGGCCCGGGGCGCCGCGGGAGCTGCCGCGGCAACAGGTGGAGCTGAGCGGGACCGAACCGCCGCGCACCGGCACCAGCACCAGCAATAGCACCCCACCGGCACCACACCTACAGCCGGAGCGAGGCAGAGCCGCCCTGGCCGAGCCGGTGAGGGACCCGCGCTCCGGGGCAGCGGGGAGCGGANAATCCCATCTTCTGTAATCTTCAAAGCCTTGTTTGTTCCTGCCATCTTGGTCAACCCAGCTATGCTAACTGAGTCTGTTTTACTCTCTGTCCTGTGTATCTCACAGTGTTTTACAGCTCTGTGGCCAGGGGCTGTTCCTGCAGGCCGTGCAGGTTTTTGGGGAGGCCATGCTTGGAGCACACTTCCAGGATAAGCCCAATTCCCATCCCAGTCTTGTACAAACTCACTTTGCCTGCAGACTCACCCCAGTGACGGCTGAATCCCAGAACGGTTTGGGTTGGAAGGGGCTTTGATGATCATTTCCTTTCAAGCCCCCTGCCATGGGCAGGGACACCCTGCAGCAGAGCAGGGTGCTCGAGGTGACTTTGACCCGGTCAGAGCTGATATGGGAGCTCCAAAGTGAACCTTCTCCCATCGCTCCTCGATTGTTTGATGGCTGCTCCTGGTCTCCCATCACCCAGAGACAGCAGATCATCCGCTGAGAGCCCGCGTGGGCCCGGGGCATGGCTGGGGAGGGAGGATGGTGCCTTACAGCAGCCCGGACCGCAGCCTCCAGAAAATTGCGGAAATCTCATTAGCAGCGTTTAATTTCTGCACTCTGGGACTCCGCACGGCCGCGCCGCTGGTGCTGCNTCATACTGCACGGAGGAGTCCCGGGCAGGGCAGGAGGGCGGGCCGGAGCATCACCCCGCACACCCCGGGGTCCGGGAGGCTGCGACTCCCAGGGCCCCGCGGAGCCCTTCCACAACGGGAACCGGCATCGCATCTCCTCGTTCCCCTGGAGATACATTCTGCAGGGATTCCCGGGAAGCTCAACTTCATATCCCCAGGCAGAGTCCACAGCTCCGGGCAGGGCTGCAGGCAAAACTGCAGACAGCATCCCTCAGGTGTGAGCATCCCTGAGGTATGAACATCCCTGGGGTGTAAGCATCTCCAGGTATGAGCATCCCTCAGGTGTGAGCATCCCTCTGGTGTGAGCATCCCTGGGGTGTGAGCATCCCTCAGGTGTGAGCATCCCTTGGGTGTGAGCATCCCTCAGGTATGAGCACCCCTCAGGTATGAGCATCCCTCAGGTGTGAGCATCCCTCAGGTATGATCATCCTTCAGGTATGAGCATCCCTCAGGTGTGAGCATCCCTCTGTGGTGCCCTGAGGATGGTCGCACCTGAGGGATGCTGCTCTTACCAGGGGAATGCCATTAGAAGGACTCTGGCACCAGAGGCACAACAACTTGGTGCCCCTAATGACATCACATGGGATATTTAATTTCCCATGAGAAAGGTTCCCTTGTCCTCCCAGATCTCCCCTCCATGAGGATTTCTTCTCCCAGGCTGGCCAAGGCAGCAGGAGGGGCATGAGCAGCACCAAAGGCAGAGGAAAAGTGTCCCACCTGCTTCACCTCCTGCCCTGCCCCAGCAGCACTGGGGTGTCCATTGGGGTTCCTACATCCCCTTTTGCTGTGCGTGGCAGTGGCTCCTCTCTTCACCTCCTGCCCCCAGAGTCAGGCTATCAAGCCATACTCTTTGTTTACTTTAAAAAACAAACTCACCTCCAAACACTTCTTTGGTGAAACCCTTGGAAACCTGACTTGTACCAGCTCACAGACCAGAAGGGAAGGGAAAGCAAAAGAGCTCCATATTTCGTTATTTAAAATCCTGGTGGTGATTAAGTCAGGCTGATGATCCTTAGAGTCTGACTCATCATTTTTTTTTAATCGCTCAGGGTTGCTGAAATAGGAATTTACTGCTGCTGTTCTCCAGCAGCAAACTACTGCATCCCCCCTGGAATCTGGCAGCAGGATGGGGCAGAGGCTCCCAGGCCCTTCTCCACACCCCATCTTGCAGCTCCCTTTGTCCTCCTGGGTGGTCTCTGCAGAGCTCGGGGTAGGGGAGCTGGGATTTCTATTTCTAATTAAACCAAATTAGGCTGTCCTGGGAAAGACACCCAGTGTCACTCCACCCTTGTTTTCCAGTCTCCTGAGGCCAGCAGGGCACATCATACAGGAGCCATACCCCGTGTTCCAGGAAGTCACACGGTGTCACATCCCCTCCACCCACAGCTTCCCTCCAGGGATGGGAGAGGCGCTGCAGGAGCGCCGAGGGTCCCTCCTGCTGCCCCGGAGAGCTGCCAGCAGCCCTGCTGAGCTGCCTGGCTGCAGGATCACCCTGCCCAGCACCCCACCAGCCACCAGCGTGGCCCGGGCTTTCCTCTGCCTCCTGCTCTGCATCCCCTGGGGCAGCAGAGCTCACAAGGGAGAAATGGTCCTTCCCAGCAGAGCCAGCTGCAGCTGCACTGAACAGGAAGAGGAGGGAGGGATGCAGAGGCTCACCCTGCAGGTCTGGACCCTGGGAGGGCTCAGGCTGTGACCCCCCAGCCCTTCTTGATGGGGCTGGCACCTCCTGAGTGCTCCCCACTGCCAGGGCAGGTGGCCCAGCTCAGCTGGCTCTGGGGAAGGCTGAGGGGTGCTCTGGGACACTTAGGTGAGGCAGTGGGGCCTGGGAGGGGGGAACAGAGGGGCAGTCTCACCCCAGCACACTCCTGAGCTCAGGGCCACCTCCTCCTGGCCATGCCACCTACAGCTGTGGACATTCAGGGGTGACTTGCTGGGTGAAGGGATGCTCTGCCACAGGCAGGGCAGCTGGGTTATCCACGTGAGAGAAAGGCTGGGTGCACACAGTTTATTAGAGCTCTGGTTAAGCAAAAGAGTCCCTCAGCAAAGGTGAGGAAAAGAAAAGAGCCACAGCTTCACCTGAAGCAGTTTTGGGTTTTTCCCGTGCCCGTGGTAGCTGGACTGGTCCAAATGCAAAGCAGGTTTTCTCGGGAGTCACTAACCCCATGCAAAGGTGCCTGGAGCAGCAAGGACCAGCCCTGGCCCTGGAACACCCCAACAGGTTTGTACAACACACACAACCCGTGCTGAGGGAGACCCAAACCAGCCATGGCAGCGTGGGAGGGTGGGCAGGCACCGGTGGCAGTGGCATGAAGGTGACATGAGGAATGGCTGCCACGTCAAAACCCATGGTCCTCAGGAACAGCACAGCCCCAGGCACACAGAGCAAAGCCTGGACTCCCTTTTTTCTGCAATTTCTCACATGTTTGCTCCCCTCTGCCATGCACCCCCCCCAGCAGCTCATGCTCTGCTCCGTCTCTCCCTTCCCTGGCTTTGTGCAAGCTTTGGCCACAGCTACTGGCAGCTCTGGGTCCCTCCTGGGGACTGGAAATTGCCAAGCATCACGGTCCTGGAAAGCCAGGGGATACACTGGGCTCAGGAACTTGGGTAGGACACGGCTCTGGAGCGTGGTGGCAGAGCTTTCCCGGGAGAAACAGCCCCTCTGGACAAGGCTGCAGGGAGCCCTGGAGCCCTGCCCTCCTCCTCCTCCTCCTCCCTTCCTGCAGAGCACACAGCCAGGCTGATGCTGCAGCCATTCTGGACTCTGTGATCCATCTGTGGATGCCCAGCCCGCCCTGGTGCTGATGAGCTGAGCGTGTCCCAGCAGCCTCAGGTGGTTTTCAGCTTGAGCACCTTGGAGAGCGGCTCCCTGGCGCTGGAGTAGAGCAGGTAGGAGCCCTCGGATGTGTGGAAAGCCTCCCAGTCCCTGCAGCCCACCGTGGGCAGCTGGTGGGCTGCCACGAAGCCCTCGTAGCCTTGCCACCTGCACAGGGAAGGCAGTCAGCTCCTGGGACCTCCAGCACCGGGGAAGGGTAGGGAGGCGGAACTGTGGGGCTGGCAGCTCCCACCTTCCTGCTGTGGGTCAGGGTGGGACATCCCATGGCTTCCCATTCCTGCCTGAAAACAGGGAACAGCCCTACCCACCCCCCTGGCAGAGGCACCACATGGTGCCCATGCCCATGCCCACGTCATTCCCGCTGGGAACAGCCCCCAGACCCCCCAGGCCTGCCCCCTGCAGTACCTGTAGATGATGCTGTTAACAGAGAAGGTGAAGCCATCAAAGGAGTTGGCAACCACCAGGAAAGAGTCGTCTCCCACTGAGAAGAACTCCCAGTCCAGGGCACTGGGGATGAAATGAGCAGAGGGGCAGCTGAAGGAGGGGCTGTGTGTCCATGGGGCAGAGCCCACCCCACCCCAATCTCTCCCTTTCCTCACAAGGGAGAAATGGTCCTTCCCAGCAGAGCCAGCTGCAGCTGCACTGAACAGGAAGAGGAGGGAGGGATGCAGAGGCTCACCCTGCAGGTCTAACCCTAACCCTGAGGACACACAGAAAACCCTGCTCTTCCCAGGCTGTTCCTGAAAGAAATCCACCCTCATTCCCAAATCTAGGGCCTTCTCCCACCTCCCACTGGGATTTGGTGCCAAGGAGCCATCACCCGTCACCCTCCCCACCAGTCTCAGTCCCTGGGAACAGTGAAAGCCTGCAAGAACCCTCCAGGAGACAAACAAGTGTAGTTTTAAAGTAAAAGAGGAGATGCCCTGGGAGAGGTTGCCCAGAGAAGCTGTGGTTGTCCCATTCCTGGAAGTGTGCAAGGCCAGGTTGGATGGAGCTTGGAGCACCCTGGGATAGTGGAAGCTGCCCCTGCCCATGGCAGGGGGTGGGACTGGATGAGCTTTGAGGTCCCTTCCCACCCAAACCATTCTGGGATTCTGTGAGACCTCTGGGTTGCTCAGGGAAAGGACATGGACCGAGAAGCACCAAGAATCCTTGCACAGGTACCTGTAGGTGGGAAGGTCCTGGAATTTGACAAACATCTGGGCCGTGATGTTCAGCTCATAGATGGAGGAGTTGATGGCATAGAAGTTGGAGGGTGCTGGCATCCCACTGTCGTAGCTGTGGCTGTTGGCAACAGCCAGAAAGATTCTGTCCCCAATGTGAAAAACCTCCCAGTCAGCTGCACCAAAAGTCTATGGGGAAGGAGGCCATGAGAAGCTGGATGTGGCTGCCCTGTCCAAACAGAGGGGGGATTGAGGAGCATGGCCAAGCCTTACCAGGATAGACTGGAAGAGCTGGAAAGAGCCACTGAGCCAGATGTAGATGTGTGAGTAGATCTTGGTGGAAGTGCCATTGAATGTGTTAGCTACAGCCAGGAAGGAATATGGCCCGATGGTGAAAAACTCCCAGTCGTATGCTCCAGAGGTAGGAATGGTCTGGTTAGCTTCAAACAGCCCTGTCCTGGGGTTCCACCTGTATATCACACTGTCTATATTGTGGTTGTTCCCTGGGGGAGACAAATATGCACCATTAGGGACAACAATTCCTGGTTTGTGCAGGAAACAAGACCCAGAAACAGGCTCAGCTACATGAATATTTGCCAGCAGGTCACAAGGCTGTGATCCATTGCTCCCCAAGAAGTAGACAAAGAGATCCTACAGCCTCCATCCCTGCCTGAAGACCCCCTCCATCCCTACCTAGTGCCTCCACTCCTGGAGCCTTCATCCCGTGGGACACACCAACAGCTTGTCCCAAGTGCACAGCAGCAGCTCTGTGGCAGCCCTGGCAGAGGAGGGACAGGCAGGTGTTTTGTCCCCACTCAAGCAGCACTCCAGAGGCACCATGCCAAGGTCCCAGGGTGGACAAGCTCTGCCAGATGTCCCTGTGTAGTGGGGCCAGTCCCAGCTGTGTCCCTAAGCTCCTGACCCTGGGGGTTTCCCCCTTGCCCTAAACCACGTGCTCCATCCAGCTCCTGGGCTCTGCCCAAGCCTCTAGACCCCATGCCTGTGTGGGACCCAGAGGGCTTTGAATCCTCACTGCAGCAGGGACTTGGGCAAAGAAAGGCTGCAGGAAGAATGGGAATGGCCACATGGATAAGTGGCAGCTCCTCAGGGACTGACCCTCCAGCCCCCTCTAAGGGAAACATCCCCAGGTTGGCTTGGCCTCAAGCCCTGTGTGATGAGGGACTGCACTGCCACAAGGGTGGGTCTTATCCAAACTGGCCCTGATGGAGCCCAACAGGTGACACAGGGACTTTCCCAGCCCAAGCAACATGCTGCCAGCTCTGAGCCTGGTGCCAGAGGTGCTGCTGCCCCCTGAGCCAGCCCTGATGGCAGGGAAGGAGCATCTGAGCCCAGCTGGGAGCATCCTGGGGAGCCAGGGCTGTGCTGGGAACCCATTCACCCTCTGCACCCAGGGGTGCACTCCCAACCCAGAACAACTCTCGGGCTGGGGAGGGGAATGGGGCTGGATCCTGTCTGCAGGGTATCCAGGGAGGGGTCTCAGCTGGCTCTCAGTTCCCTGTGTGCCCACAAGGACAAGGATCTGGCTCCATAAAAGGCTCAGCCTGTGGCACTACCAGGGAAGGGCAGGGAAGCTGAGCCATGGGGCTGGGGATAAAAGCCATGGGATGAGCCACGGGGCTTATGCAGTATTGTGGACAAAAATGAAAAGCAGCAGAAAGATTCAGCACAGACACTGTCCCCACTCCTGCCCTTGTCCCCTGGAGGCAGAAACCCAGAGGGGGACTGTGCCAGCCCCTTCCCCAAAAGCTTTTCTCCCTCTGCAAGGCCCTGGGTGTGCAGCAGGCCCTGGGTGTGCACACCCCTGGCTCAGCCCCGTGCTCCTCCTGAGGATGCACAGGGAGCCTGCTCTGAGCAGGGCACCTGCCAGGGCCCAGATCCACCCAGGGAGCCCCAGGGCTGGGCACCTTCTCTGTGGTTGACCACAGCAAGGAAGGTCTCTCCCTGGATGACAAAGGCCTCCCAGTCCCTGGCGCTGTGCGTGGCAAGGCGCTGGTACGGGATGAACTTGGCCTTCCTGCGGCTCCACTTGTAGATCACAGAGAACTCCTGGCCACGCTCGTTCTGCTCAAAATTCGCCACTGCCAGGAAGATCTGGAAAAAGAGAAGCCAGGTGGCCTTGGTTTTCTCCTCTCAAAGGAGCATGGACAGGAAAATGCAGGGGGAGGTGGGACGGAGGGCAAGGGATGGAGGGCAAGGGATGGAGGGCAAGGGATGGAGGTGGCTGCTGTGGGACAAGATGGGCCTGGCTGGGGGCCCTGAGCAGGACCCAAGGAACACAAAGTGAGGACAAGGACCCACTGGCAAGTGGACAGAATCCTTCTGGCTGTTGCCAGAAAGGTCTCTGTGCATGGCACAGGCACAACTTGCAGCCAGCAGCCTCTTAGACAAGGGGAGGGAGAGCTGAGCTGTCTCCACTGATGCCCTCCAGCCCCAGGAATGGGGAGCATGGACAGGAAATGTGCTGGGGAAGGAGGGAGGCTCAGCTGACAAACCCTCCTGTAAGGCAAGGTGGTTCAGAACAAAAAAAACCAGGTATGATAATGATAACAGTGACAATAATGACAACGATTCCCTGAGACAAAACGTTTTCCAGACCAAGAAATCCCCGTGGAACTGTAAAAGTCAAGAGTGGTGCAGCAGAGGTGGCCAAGTGCAAGGCAGGGAGCACATCCAAGCTCTGTCACACTGGCTCTGTGCCACTCCAGTGTCCTTCACATGGAGCAGCAGAGATCATGGCCCAGTCTGGGCCACCAAGAGGCACAGGGCCACAGTCCACAAAGAGGAAAGAGCCAGTGGAGGTGTCTCCTGCCTCCTGGCCTGTGCAGAACCCTGCCAGCACCAGGGGCTTTGTTCAGCCAAGGAGTCGCCACCCCCAAGGACAGGGCTGTGCTGGGATCCCGTCTCCCTACAGAAGGTGATCCCCAGCTCTGCTCTCTCCACAAGCACCAGTCAGGGAGCCCCTTTGGGGCACCTCCAGAAACAGCTTCAGTGGGAAGAGAAACTCCTGGGCCAACCCCACAAGCCAGGAGTATCAAACCCCCTGGGCTGCACCCACAGGCACCACCAGGAGCCCCAACCCGGGGAGCAGCAGCAGAGCCCAGGGCAGTAAGGAGGGGCTGCCACCCCCAGAGGTGCAGCCACCCCCGAGGTGCTGCCTCTCCCAAAGGTGCTGCCACCCCCAGAGGTGCTGCCA
>VXBR01010894.1:895363-924448 GCA_013400215.1 Cisticola juncidis | reverse complement strand
AAAAAAAAAAAAAAAAAAAAGCAGACTTGCCAGAAGTCCTTTTGTATGTCTTTGGCAAATATTTGCAGAAAATGATATTGCTTTATTTGTACACTACTCCCAACTGTGTTAGGAGAGAAGTTTTATCTGTCAATTGAACTTAAACAAGCTTATTACATGCCTTGTAATGCAGGGCCTAGCAAGACAAACACAGATTTTTCCCATATTCTATTAAACAGTTAATTAAAAAACAAACAATAATTTGTTAGCTATGAGTCCATACTGATCCTGCCAATACTGATCAAAATATTACTTCATTTGTGTTTGTGTCTTTGCAGCTTCTCAAGGCCTCTGTAACACACACCCCTACATATTCTACATGAGTGCCAAAGGTGGGAATGACACTACCTCATCTAAGGGAGACTTTTAGGGGAACTGACAGCTAAGAGCTGAGTGTTCACTCTACACAGCTACTAACAAACCCAGGAACATTTTATTCGAGACATCTTTTGCTTACACATCAGTACATTTGTTGCATTGGTAGATTGATTTTTTCTGTTCTTTTAAATATCAAAGTATTTGGTTCTGCAGGCTCCCTGAATTACCCTAATACCTTTGAAAGTGATAGAATAATTTTGTCTCAATATCTTTGACTATATTTAGTGGAGACCATAAATTTTAAAAGATCTTTCTTAACAGAACTACAGAGCTGATCTAACCAGATTATGACAACATTGGATTTATTTCAGGAATAACTGAAACATATTACCTAGACAGACATTGTATTACTGACAGTCTTTTTCTCTTCTTCTTTAATTCCCAAAGGAATTAATATATTATTTTCAAGATAGCATAAGCTACTGAAGTTAAGCTACAGGACAGTTTATACACTTTAAGAAAAAGACTTATATTTTTAGTTTAGCTAAAAATAGTCTGTATTTGAATAAAGATCAAGACTTCAGCTCTGAGGCAAGATTTTTGCTGACTTTGGGAATATGCAGAACTTCCAGGATGTAATATCCTGCAGCTTTAGAGTGAAATCAGAAACAACTCAGTAACTAGCCAGCAAAGTCAAGAACAACAATAATTCCAAATGTTCTCAGAAAATAAATCTTCTCATACACTATCCCCCTACTCATAACCCAATATCAAATGATGTATTCCTGATTAAATTTAAATACTACTAACTTTCAAAAAGCCCCTGGAAGCAATTTGCATCCACATGTCATATTCTCAGCTATCCCTTTTGTGGTGCCAAACTAATCCCTACTCTGACCATGCAATAAATAACATGCATATTGTGTTCAAGTCTTTTCAGTGATGATGTAAATCTAAAAAGAATGTGGAGCTTAAATTTCCCATTTACAGTAACTAGCTGCTATATTCAGACACGGCTCTGCTGATGGCCAAAGGCCTTTTAATGTGTTCCCAAAGCTTGTTGGAAAGAGTTATTTAAAAGGCTCCCAACTGCATATAATTGTGCTAAGCTAGTTTCAGCTTGTTGTCATAATTTCCTCCTAAAGACAAAAAAACCCCCAAAAACTCAGAGAGTTCCCAACTGTGTCATAAGACTCAGAAACCCAGAACTGTAATTTCTGCTGGAGGACCCCTTGTAAAAATGCCAAGTTCAGACTGTACTTGGAGAAACTTTTCTCTTTGTGAGAGTGGCTTGAAGAAAAGCTCAGCAAATGATTCTCTGAGAAGAAAGTTCAGGAGTGGTGAACTTTGCTGTGTCTCTCCTGTGAACCTACTTAGGCAGTTTGGTGGTAACGTGGGTGTGATCCAAGAGCTGCTTCCCACAGAGCAGCTTATGATTCACCACGACACTCTCCTGCCTGCTTTGGAGCTGCTATGTTCTCACATCTTACCTGTCTCATTGGAATGTCCTCAGCTTGCTGAGACCACGATGACTGAGCTGGCCATGTTAAGTAGGGTCTCTGCATCCATGGAAGGTTTTTTCTGGGGGAAGATTATATGTGTAGCCAAAGAGAGAACAGAGCTGACCTCTCCTCCAAACAGCAGAACTACACGGCTTTGGCTTTCAGAGACAACACGATGTCTCTGCTTCACCTTCCTCCACTGCTTTCCAAGTGAGCAAACATCAATAGCTAAGAAACCTTCCAAGCAGAGCTTGGGTCAGTGCTCTCCAAACCCAGTGCAGCTGGGATAGCATCAAAAGCACTGCTCACTAGCACATTGTGAGCTTGGGAAAGGTCAGAGCCAGCCCTGTAGGAGTTTGTAACCTCATTTTGGGAAAATGTCATTAAGTGGCATAGTCAGTGCAGGTTCCTCAGAGTATGCTACCTGCTGAAGTCTTAAATTGTCTGCAACTCAGCTCAAATTTCAATTTTAAAACTTTATAAATTGTCTAACTTTTGATCATTTTCCACAGGGACATAAAATGTGTATATTTTACCCCAAAACAGCTTAGAATCTTGTTTTCTAAAATCCAGGAGGGAACATAAAAACACTTATTTTAAGATAGGAAGAATTAACCGAATTAACTTCATTAATTCCTCTCTAAGAGGTAATAAAACATTTAAGCAAAATCTTCACCAAACAGACAAAAATGCTCTGATTTTGTGACAGAAGAAATGCAAGAATTATTAAACTAAATATATAAAATTCCTAAGGCTATGAGCAAATAAAAATAAACCCTCCTATTATAAAATACCTGGCAGCTCTAATAATAGGTAGTGTTACCAGCTCTAGCTGCAGTAATGTATGCTCTGTGCAAGTACAAAAGATATAATTACTTACCCCAGTGAAACCAGGAGGGATTTTCAATACCTCCCATTACCATAGCAAATTGTTTTCTCAAAAGTGTCATTTCATTAGAGAAAGTAGAAGGAAACAATTTAAAGGTTACTGTAATAGTACCCCCCATAATATTACTTACTGGCACCATACAACAGATTATACATTATTTAAATGTACTTTAACTCTCCTGGATGTGAGCTGTACGTGCTGCAAGCATTTCTCTCATGCAGGACAGGCAGGAAGACTCAAATACAGTAGGAGATGACCCAAAAATGGATAGCAAGCCTATTAATAAGGTCTTTCATTGTTATCATGGTCTGTACCTTTTCCAGTTGCTTTTTTCATGGTAGAAATGTGTCAACAATGTTACTTCATGAAAGATTCTCCTGGAGAAAACTTTTGGAGTGGTAAGCCCTGCTGGCTGCTTTATGGGAGTTCATAAAAAGCTCTCTGAATCATCTCCAAACTGAAAATGTGTTTTTCATATGACCTAGGATAATGAGACATAGAAAGACTGTCTGTCTTAGTAGGAACGGGGAAAAAAGAGACATGAAAGATACATCAATTTCAGACCACAAAAATAATTCAGAATATTCTATTGGAGATTACATCTTTTGTCAAACTGTGGATGAGATGGCCATGTCTTTCTAAATTATGGGCATTGCATGGAAACAATGGCTTCATTTATTGGTTTGCTGTATGTGTGCTTACAGTGCTTGTAATTGAGGATGATTATGGTTAATGATTCTAGTAATGTGTACTTTCAAACCAGCAGGACAGTGTAATTTGTATCAAATCTATTCAGTATCTCTTCAGGCATTTTGCCGAGTTCAATCTTAACCCAGTACTTGCTGCAGAGGAAACCTCTGGAAGCTCCACAGCTGGCTCAAAGAGAAAAATTCATGATGCTTTCACAGTGAAGAAAAGAAAAGAAAAGAAAAAGAAAAAGAAAAGAAAAGAAAAGAAAAGAAAAGAAAAGAAAAGAAAAGAAAAGAAAAGAAAAGAAAAGAAAAGAAAAGAAAAGAAAAGAAAAGAAAAAAGAAAAGAAAAGAAAAGAAAAGAAACAAACCCAGCAAGTTCCACAGGCTTCATCTCATCTGGGTGGCTTGTAGCCTGTCATACTTTCAGATGATAAGGCCAAGATCTCTAGTATAGGAAACAGCTGTGTGTAGGATGCAAAACAAAACAAAAACATCTGCCTGTGTAGTGTTGATGATATTTTCACAAGCAAAATTAAGTGTTTCTGGAGAATCGATTCACATTTCTTATATTTTTTTGGAATAAAGAAACAAAGGCAATAGTCAGGTATTTTTTTCAACAGGCAGAACTATCTTGTCAGGGAATTTTATTGCACATGTTTAAGCAAAAGTCTTCTTCAGCTTATTCTTTAAATACAGACACAGTATATAGGCAACTAGAATCTCTTAGCTGTGGGTTGCAGAGAAAGGACAGAGAAATTAGGGGCACATTTAAGAAGACAAAAACAAACAAGGCTGAAAAATTATTTGACAATAACCATGAATTTAACTAATCTTTAACTACAAAATTATATTCCTCTTTTTAACTACAGTAAATGTCATTCTTGTGTCTATGTCTTTTTATTACCTTGCGTTTTTTTTTTTTTTTAACTTGTTGTTGCCAGTCAATACTTTCATCTACAGTGAAGCCAACGACTCTATCAGTTTGACCAGTTTGATCTGACAAAGTATCTGTTATTGTAGAGATATTGGCTTTTAGTAAGAAAGGGTATTTTCTCAGATTTACTGAATTGCTTATTGATTTCATAATTACCTGATATTTGTGATTGCCTAGGTTTTCTTCTCTTCTGTGTGTTTTTATGATCAGTTGTTGTCATTTGTGCTCTTTTGTGCTAGGTCTTGTGGATTAGCATGTGGCTCAAACAGTGAGGTTTTTAAATTTTGGTATATAGAAGCAAGTGTGAAAATACTTTAGCTTGTACCACTTTCATAAATCTTTAAGGGATTCCAAACATCTGGGATGCCTAGATTGTAAGATAGAACAGTGTATATTTACCTAATACTTTGTCTATAGGCATTGTAATTTCTCTTCATTCCTGGATCCTACTGAGGGGCTCAGGAGGAAGACTTTAGGGCACATCCCCATTCCCTTATCAACTGGGCCTCACTCCTACCATTGAAACTGCAATTCACTGTCAGCAATTGTTCTGCCATTCCATGCCTCAGGAAGAAAAGACAAGTTGCTCCCAGAAGTCCATAATTTTATTTCAAATTTCAGTGAGTAGAATAGTCACAGGAATCCTTCCTTCCACAGAAATTTCAGGATATCTGTAAAAGGAAAGAAAATTCTAAATCTTGAAATAAAATGAGAAACCTATTACCATGGGAGTGCATAACATAAACATAAACATAAAGATCCGCTGTAGGTCTTTCACAAACAACTTGCTGCCTTGTCAAAGGGAGATGAATAAAATCTCACAAAGACTCTCAACTCCTCATGCATTTTCATAGTTGCAGCTGTAGCTTTCAAGGGTTCCATTTCAAAAGGGAATTAAGTCAGAACAGCTTACATACAAAAATATACAATGATCCTACCACCCAGGAGGAGCTCTGATTTTGACAAGTGCTCTTGTATTCATTTATTAGATGCCAATGTAGTTTGCATTTCTTACCTGGGGAAAAAAAATCCCCAGCATTTCTAGTCCAAATAAAAGATTATGCTGTTATTACAAAGTATTAGTAGAGTTTGAGGAGGAAGATGAACACTTGCTTTTACAGGTCAGAGGCCACAACTGGTAAGGACTAGTAGGTGTAAGCTATCAGATTGCAGTTAGGGACAGAGAGAATTAATACCTCTCTACTGATTTCAGCAAGTCTAGGAAACATCAATAAAGTTGTGCTAATACATTTTAGGTGTATTTTAGATGGCTATATTAGAAAAGGGGGTATCTATTATATTTAGCAACGACCAATAAAATATGACTCATACTAGGACTCTGTTTTATAGAAACTCATACTGCAAAAAACTAAATGCAGATGATGAATGAAGCAATTGGACAGATGAACTCAAAAAAAGTTTCAAAAATGGGGTAAACCACACATTGCAGGATTAGCAAATCAATCTATGTTGGTACTTCTTCAACAAGTGAAACACAGGAAGGTTTCTTCTTAGGAAAATTTCTTTACTACAAGGATAGTGAGGCACTGAAATAGCTTGCCCAGACAGGTTGTGAACTCCTCATCCCTGCAGGTGTTCAAGACCAGACTGAATTGGACTCTGAGTGATCTGGTCCAGTGGAAGGTTCCTTGTCCATGCAGGGAGCTTTGGACTGTATTTCCTCTGAAGTCCCTTTCAACACAAGCTGTTTTATTACTCTGTGATTCTAAGAGGTAATACAATATGACTACAAATTCTGATCACCACTGAATTTAAGACTGAAAATATTCTAGATACCTGTTAATTTCTTCTTCTTGCAAAACATTTCAACTTGATGAATACAAGCAAACACACTCAGATAAATTTACTAAACTAAAATCTGTTACTTTTTCCCTACAAATTACAAAGCAAATGGACTCAAGGCTAGTGGTAGTAGGTGCACTTTGTCTCCCATGACATGTCAAAACTTGAGCTTTGCAAAAGAAATGATGACTTGTAAAAACTACTGATTGATTTGCATCATGCAAATCGAAATTTAGCTGTAGAGACTTGTTCACAGGTGATTACATAACTAAACTACAGACAATTCAGGAGTTTGCCGAATCAAAACCAACATTTCTCATCTTAGATGAAACTTTAAATCCTTCATTTTTAGCCACTTGAACAAGAAAACCTGAAAAATAGCATCCCAGCATACTGCATGGAAAACAGTCAAAAGACACATAAACTGTTGTGATGCTTTCCATTGAATATAATGTGAAGAATCAACACACTGCTTACAACTAAGATAAAACACTCAAAGCATCCTTTCACAATTCCAGACAACCCCGTTCACTAAGTTTTGAGGCCACCAGTAATTCCAATCATTTATGACTGAATAATTTCAAAGAGCAACCATTTGAATCTACCTTCAAGTTATGAAAAGTATCTACTCAGCAACTGTTCAGTTGTGCAGTGTTGACTCAGTGCTGGCAGTAGGAACATCTGCTGACTTCTTGATTTTGTAAATGTAATGTGCGAGGGTGTATAAACTTCTTTGAGAAACAAAGGTTCTGCTTTATACTTCTGACTATTTCTGTAACCAGAAAAGAGGAACACTGAAGATTGCATTATTGTTTTCATAATTTTCCACATATAAACAGATGACATGTAATGCAAAATCAGGTTATTTTATGCATTATTCTGATTCTGAGCTCAAGCAAAGCATCATTTTATGCTTAAAACAATTTCTTTGATTTACCTTCATACAGTAACTTATATTAGAAAAACCTGTTGTAGTAAATTGTGGATTACATCCCCCCAAAACAGCAATTATTGAAAAACAAGCTTTATGCAACTGTGCAGATGAGCCATTTATTGCAAGAAAAAGGACTAATTTGTTTTGGTAGGTGGGATATTCAGAATTTTTGGCAATGTCTTTTAGGAATAATTTTTTTATTAGGGTAAGTATTAGGATAGTTATTATTTATTATCTAATGCAAGAGCTATTTTCCTTTCTTGCTCATGACATAATAATTTGAAAAAAAATTATTGACTAAATTTTATTCTTGTAAGTTAATATATACCTTCCCACGGTAGCCTTCTAACTTACCAAATACACTTTGGCTTGACTCTTGGGATTTAATTGAAATTTGTTATTTATGGGCCAGCTTTTTTCAGTTTTGTGCAGTGTTAGCAGAGTTGGAATTTTATAACTGCAGGAACTGGACTGAGTATATTAAAAGCAATTTCAGGCCATTAAACAAGATAATGATCCCAGTAAAGGGACTAAGAGCAAGATAAGACTGAATTTTGCAGTTTTAAAAATGCAAGGTCATCCATTTGAGGTTGTTTTGAATAGGATTTAATTTCTTATTTTTCATGTAGCAGCATTTGAATTCCAGGGATATTATCTAATGGGCTTCAGCTGTTAGACTTTAACTACTGTTTAGCATGGTCATGTGTTCATCATAAGGACGTTAGGGATCATTAAATAATTGAAATAAGTCAGAGAACAGATCCAAGAATAAATTAAATAAAAAATATGTAATTTAGAGAAGTAATATCTAATTTCCACAAATTCAAAAAACAAATAGAGAAAAACCCAGCATGTTTCACATTTTTAATCATTCCTTTGAAGTTATAAAGCTTCATTTTTTTTTTTTTTTACTTGGGTTCCTTTTCTCTCCTATTTCAGGCTGGTGTTTTTCCAGCACAATATAGAGATGGCATGGCCCAACTGCAGAGTATTGGTTTCTAAGGAGTTTTATTAGGAGGACTCTGAAACTCTAAGGCAGTTGTGTTATTACTAAAGAGGTTACATAGTGTTTTATGGAGAGTCAGCATTTCCTCCTCCATGAAGTGAAAAGCTTCTGGGAAGAAGATATTCCTTAGGTGTTCTGTGTTTTTTATGAGCCTGAGGAAGCAAGCACATTACAATAATCTCATTAAATATAGAATACAACTAAACACATTTTCCTATTAGCATATTATTCTCTTTTCTTCCATTTCTTCTCTTTTCTTCTTGCCAGCTGGTAACCTTTCATTGCCTGACATCTACTACAAGGCAAACTGTAGAGAGCTGCTCTCTAATTGTCACTGAATCCCAAGCTCTGTGTATTCTGTGTACTCTTTCAATAGGTAAGGATCAGAAGAGAAGAGATTTTTCTGATACCACAAGATGCTTTGTGAAAGTGACTGTTAGCAGGGGTTCTGATTTTAATCTGTACTGAAGACTGTCATGTCATAAATGCAAATTGCAATAATTTCTGCTCTTTTTTTTCCCCATTCCTAAATCCATAGACATTTTTCTCAAACTCTGCCGTTGTTGTGGCAGATCTTGTGTGTTAGATATTCCTCTTTAAAAACTTGACTAGAATTGCAGAGGAAGCTTCTATTTTGTGCTGGACTTGAACTGGATGAAATGTGTAACATTCTCTAAAATTATCTGAATTTATGTATGCGTGTATTTATGTGAGTATGCATCCAAATGTCTAAAGTTCCTGGCAACAAAGTATTGTTTCAGAGGACTGGGTCTACAACCTTATATAATCTTTTTTTCAAACATTGGAAAAACACACATTAAATTGAAAAAACTGTTAAAGATAGGAAGTAACTGATATAGAAATAATCTGAAATATTTATTGCTTTTCTGCCTGCAACTTATTCTTTTATTTTCTTTTTTGTCTATTCTTTGCTTGAGTAAAAAAAAAATCAGGATATTCTGAAAATTCCTCTTAAATATAAATATCCTATCACAAAATAAAAATGTAATAGAAACTGTTATTATTTGGTATAAATTGACATGGACTTTTTAAGCAAATAACAGATGTGTGATTGGGAGATGTTTGGATTGTGGCAATCTACCAGTGATTCAGAGCTCTTGTGGTGCCACTTGATCACCAGCTCCCTACAAATCCTGAGAGCAAGGACAAAACAAGGCTGGGCATAGCAGGGCTGATCTTCAATCTACTGGTCTTTGCACTATGCAAGTTATTCAATAATAAGCCTAAAAAAGCCATACAAAATTCAGGGTTGGTTTTTTTTTTTCATCTGTAATGTAAGAATCAGGAGATGGAGACATGAGGCTAGTTATTCTATCTGGAATATCCTACCTGTAAGGAAGCTGTAATTTATCCTGTCCAAAGGAGGATGTGACAAGGAAATAAATAAATCCTTTTTTCTTTCTCTCATCTCTCAATTTCCAGACTGTCAGATGAAGGCCACTTGAATTTTGGGACAATCACCAAACCAAAAGAGATATGTGAATTTAACATGATTAAACACATACACAGACATTGTAGAAGTACCCTGCATCAACCTAGCAGCTGATATTTGCCTCCCTGTGCCTCCGAAAGGTGTGTAAAACAGGCAGTGACAGAATGGGCTGGATGCTGTGAGTTGTGCCATCCATTCTGGTGGGGCTGGGGCTTGCATCAGTCATTGCTTTTCGTGTCCCCTATCCCCACCTACACCCTGGAGTCCCTGGAGCCAGCTCAAGGCTCCTTACATTCCCATGAGATAACCAGGACACAAGTTTTTAGGTACATGTTGGCCAGTCTTCTTGAGCTGCTACTTGCATGTAGTAGGAAATGCAAGTGCATCCCATAAGACAGAATATGTTAAAGCCCATTTCCTTTTGTTTTTGTTCTTTTTACTCAAAATATGCCAGCATAAACTTACTAAATATTTTCAAAACTGCTGGCAAAGTTCTGGTTTATTAATATGTTTTTTTCTGAGAAAAAAATATTTTTAATGTTTTGATACTTATAAAATAGAAGCTTTGGTGGTTTTTTCTTCTTTTTTTTAGTAAGAACTAGTTCCTAATTAAAATTTATCAAACAATCACTGAACATTTTTTCCTGTAATTTTTTTGATTTTCAATAAATGACTGCTTCGTCTATAAAACAGTGTGACAGTGGAGGAGAGTATTAAATTATTTTATGGACTAAAAATGTATCCATTGCATGTCAGTTGAAAGAAGTCCAATATTTTTAATTATTTCTTATAACTGAGCTTTCACTTTTTGGATCATTTCCACTACTGTTTGGTTTTCTAGGTAGTTTTGGCAAAGATACAGAGATATTTTTCAGGGGAGAGAGTTCTTACATTAAAAAAAAATAATAATTACAATTCTTGCAGCAGGAAAAAAAAAAGTGTTTAATATGATAAAATTATCACTACTTCTCAAATTGATTTATGGGAAAAAACCTAGAGATGAAAGTTTTAAGCTATGTACAAGAATTAATATCCAGCATCACCAGCACTCCAGAAATTATTCAATTTAACTTACAGTGAAAGAGTAATAAAAAAGTCAATGTTATTGCTCTTCTGCAGGCTTTTGAAGACAAGTGTAGTGCAATTCCTTGATAATATATTTTTAATGAGCAATTTGACCATTAGAAGATTTTGTCTATTCAATTGCTCTTGTCTCCATAACTCCCTGTTACTGCTTGAAAGCATAATGACAATGTAATCTATGAAAACTTGCCTGCATGGAAAAAAAAAAACAGAAATCATAATAATGTGGTGGTCTGTTGCAATATGCTTTTTACAAATCTCATGTATTTCTTCTTTCTGTTTCCCATTTAAACATTTAGCATTATGTATCACTGATGTCATTAGTTCCTTGGGAGGGAGGTGGTATTTTTTTTTTATCTTTATACAGTATAAAACACAACAGCTTATTTGTCTAAGGCTACGAGACACAATAATGGTGGGAAATAGCACTCATCTTTGCCTGCTGCCCCGTTGAAATACAAGAAAATTTATACATAAAATTTTATTTCATTTATTTCTTCCTAAATAAAAGTTCAATACCACTGTAAGTCTATAGTAAATTCTATACGTCTGGTAAACGCACTAAATTTACAATAACATTATTCATAATATCGGAATTACCCAGAGATTTTATGTCAGTGATATTTAAAGATCATTGTCTTGAAGCAGTAGTGTAGAATGAGATGCCACAGACTGTATGGATTGTAAATGTAACTGTATATAAATGTTTTATATCATGCGTAGACATAGGCATTTGAAAAGTGAGTACCTGCCATTAAAACTCAAATGCAATTATTGACACTGGTGTCTGCAGGGTTGTCATGTAGATCAGGCATTCTGCCCTCATTTTGTTAATAACTTTTTACAGAAATTATAAAGGTTAAGTTTCTGGCTTTTCTTTTTGCTTAAGGTATTATTATATGGTCAGGTATTCAAAATAAATGAGATTCAAGAAGCAGTTGTTGTTGAATATCAACTGTTCTTTCCTAAAGTGAAAACTATCATCTCGATAGTTTACCCATAACTTAATTTTTTTTTCTGAATAAAATTTTCTGATTTTTTAAAAAATGTCTGACATACTCTGTTTTCTGTATGACCATTGATAACATATAATCCGACATATATGCGAATCTTTTTAAAATCTGAATTTATATTAAAAAAATTACTTTGCTTCAGTTAGAGTTAAATTTCTAAAGATATTTTATCAAGCATACCCGTAAGTAAATAATTGTGTGGACAGAAAAACATAACTGGTATTTCCAGAAAGCAAATTTCAAGCGTGAAATATGCACGTAAGAGATGAAAATGAGAACATAAAACTGAAGTTCATATAGTTGGATATGTAGCTCATATGAGTTGGCCACTTGTAATAGATTGAGTTTTGATGTATAATATGACTCAATGTTTTATCAGCTTTGTCCATAAATAAGAATATAAGAATACAAGAATATGCCTCCTTAGATCTATTAATTTAAAAATATTTCTCAATAAGTCTATCATTCTTAGATTTATGTAAAAAATATATTTTTATTTTTCATTTCTTTCTCCTCCAAAAACTTCTATATGAGGGTATCTGGAGATATATTTCCCAGAAGTTTTTCCTCCAGCTGACTTACTCAGAAGAGGTATTTCTCAAAAGAGTTGCATTTTTTGCTCTGATTCTGTAGTAAACCAAATGTCATCATGGGACTTTTTTCCTCCCTGTTCCAATACTCCAACAACTCCCTGACAATAAATTGGTTCTAATACTGGCTTGCTGGTGCAGCCAATACTTGCTTAACTAACAGTAGGAGAAAGGTGGATTGTGCACAGGTTGCAAGTGGGTTTAACTTGCAAAAAGATTACTCAGTTTTTACTTGGCAAGGATCTTTTTCCAGATCTTCCTTTAGGTGGTCCAAAGGTTATTGCCAGAAACCATCTGCACATGTGAGATACAAACCAAATGGTTCATTGAAGCTTCACCCTATGTGGCTTCATGGAAATTTTTAACAGATTGAACCTTTCCAGAATATGAAATTACATCATCTGGGGGGAATATAAAGTTCTTAGTGAGTGCTCTGCCATACAGTCCTGGAAGAGGACTTTTTAAACTTTTCAGGATGATTTTATATAAATTTCTAGTGTATTCTCATATTAAAACATTTTTAGTTGATATAGATATTAACTTTTATTATGTGAAAATTACATGTCCCATTCTTTCCAAGGACAAGTAAGAATACCCACCATACTAACTTTGCAGTCAGTCTTCTAGGATTTTTTTTCCTCCAAGAAAAATACTTGTGAGCCAGGCAGACTGTGTTACCTTCTGCTGAGCACCTGCTGTTGGCTCAACTGCAAGCACAGCCACACACCCATGCTCATAGCAGACACCTTAACACAGCAAATATCCTTTGGCACTGATGTCAAAGGTTCACTGGTTCCCATTGTGAAACCTTGTGGCATCCCTCTGTGATTTATCACCCTGGAGATCCTTGAGGGAGCTGTGGTGGCTGCTACAGGAGACAGCAGCCCCATGTGAAGGCTGTTTCTTGGTCCCAAGAACAGTGGTGCTGCTGGCAGCGAGACAGGAAATCCAGACACGCTGCTGACACAGGTTTGTGCCACACAGCTGCTACCTAGCAGCAAAAATGACTCTCCTCTCTTCTGCCTTTTTGCTTTTGAGATGGAATCATAAAATCAGGGACTCGTTTATGTTGGGAAAGACCTTTGAGATGATTAAGTCTAACTGTTGACCCAGCACTGCCAAGTCCACCACTGTACCCTGTCCCTAGGAATAACATCTACACATATTTTAAATACCTCCAGGTGTGGGGGCTCCACCACTTGGAAAGCTTGTTCCAATGACTGAAAACCTTTTTAGTAAAGACATTTTCCTTCATATCAGAGAATCATTTAGGCTGGAGAAGATGTCCAAGGTCATCAAGTCCAACCAACATTTGATACATCACCACCTTGTCAGCTAGACCATAACACTAGCATCCAGTCATTTCTCTACTAACTCCAAGAGTGGTGACTACACTACCTACTTGGGCAGTCAATTCCAGTCTTTATCAACCAAGAAATTCTTCCTGATCTCCAGACCTTTCACCAGTTTATTAGCCTTTTTCTGGATGTGCTCCAACAGCTCAATGTCTTTCTTGAAGTGAGAGACTCAGAACTGGACACAGCACTTGAGGAGCAGCCACAGTGCAGCACATGTAGAGTGCCCAGAGGAAGAAACTTTCTTAGTCCTGGTCACAGTATATCTGATAGAAGCCAGGATGCCATTGGCATCCAATCAAAATATCCTCTGGTGCAACTGGAGGCTGTTTCTTCTTGTCTTATCACTTTCTACTGGGGAGAAGAGACCAACCCCCACTTGTTTACAACCTCCTTTGAGGTGGTTGTAGAGAGTGATAAGCTCTCTTCTGAGCCTTGTCTCCAGGCTAAACAACCCCAGCTCCCTCAGCTGTTCCTCACTATGCTCATGCTCCAGACCTTTCACCAACTTCATTGCTCTAAGAGACAAGAAATATTTCTATATTCCTTCTTCCCGTTCTAAAATTTCCCTCTTTCCTCATACACAAAGCTTTGTGGGGATTTGTTCATCTGTTTTACAAGGTCTGAACTCTCTACTCAGCCTCTCATGGTAGCTAGGGGGGAAGACATTTCTCTCTAGAAATGTTTTTCCCAAAGGCTGATGTCTAGAATGGGTTGGATATATCACGCTTAATAGAGTTTTCTCCCTATTGATTATAAGCACATTTGGATTAAGCTCTAAGCATATTGCTCTAAGCAAAGATGTCTCCATTGCAGATAAATCTAAATTTCTAAAAAAAACCATTCCATTCTATTACCCTGAATTCTTTCTGAACCATAAAACTTGGAAATTTCCTGGTATCCTGCTTTTTGTACTTCCCAGTCTCCATAAACACTACCAAAGTAGTAAGAATATGCTAGCATTCTTGCTTTATTAACACTGATTTCATAGATGCCTTTAAAAGTTGTGTTTGAGGAGATATGGGATACTGAAATAAAGACACAGTCCCATCTCATCCTGCACGTAGACCTTATGTTTAGTAACAACTACTTGTCAGCCATAGAAATAATAATCCTACATGGCAGAAATCTGATAGCTTTGGTAAAATATTTGAACTTCTGTGTAGGACCAGGTTGATTTGAATGAAGATTAGATTTGTGGTCTCTAATGCGTTTTCTTTGCACATAAAATGTTTGTGCTGCAGAAGAAATATCCCTTTTATTCAGTAATACACTCAGTCACTAAGTCACAGCAAGACTTGACTCATTAAATACTTATCATGATCTATTTATTATACATTGTGTTTTCCTCTCTTAATGCCTCTTTATATTTGTATTTCTGCGTATTTGTAAATGTTCTCAGTTGTGTAATGGTTGCACGTATTTTTTAGTTTCCAAAATAGAACATCGGTTGAAATGGCTGTTGTTTGCATAATTGGAATGGAATTTTTTCTTTTAATGAAATAATTTATAAGTATGAGCCTTTGAATGAGAACTTCATTGTTTAGCGGTACCACCTGGTATGATGATCTGTTGCAGTAGTGCTAATGAGGATTTTTTAGGATTTGTGGCACAAGAAGTGTTAAAGCCAGGATTAAGTGGATGAATCAGCTCCTAAAATACCATCTTGACAGTCTGTCAAAACATTAAAAGAAATTGATATTTTTCTAAGAAAAAAGGAAACTATGACACATTTCTGATCTTTGCTTCCCACAATTTTGTTTTGTATTCAGTCACTGAATTATTCTGTGTTACCTAAGTGGGAAGCTTTAGAGCAACCTTTAGGTTGAGTAAACACAAGACATCAGTTGCATTATTAGGGGAATATAATTATTTAATCTTCTGAAAAAAGACTGCATTACTGAAAAACTCATCTCTTCATGTATTCTAGACAAGCAGATGACTCAGGGATAGGATTTTCAAGAAATGTTGGTATTATAGGAAGCTAGCCTGAATTTTTGGTATTTTGAAGTGACTAACTATGTGTATGCCTCTTGCAATATGTCAAATCTCTTTCAAAACAGATTGCAGATTCTTAGGCTTAGATCTTTAAGAGATGAGAGATACCTCTGTGGGTAAATCAGGAGCCAAGAAATTATCAGACCTTTTAACTACTTTCCTCTGTCTGTGTAAAACAACTACAGCTCTGTGGGTCAAAAGAAATAATATCTAGTAATGACTCATACATTTTGAAAGCTTGACAACTATTAACATTCATCACTTTCGAGTACAAACAGGATTTTTTCTCCTGGTTGTGTTGTGCTTGCACTTAAACCGTTGGCATTACAGAAGAAATGTCTGTTTTTACTCACTAATTCACTTTACTGCCAGACCTATATATTGAGTGAGACCAGACCAGATGTTTCTGCATTGCTTCGAGTACAGTTCTGTCATTATTTGAGACATGCCAAAGCCTTAGAGTGTGTTTTGGACTCCAGAAATACACTGGAATCAGTATGTAAATTCAGGATCTGTAATCTGCCTCTCACCTATCTGGTTCCTCAAGGATTTGAAAATCCTAGTTCTGAGATTTAATCTCTCTTCAAAACCATTCTCCATGACTATTTGAGCCACACTGAAAATGAAATTTATGTTTCACGAAGATCCACCTGGTAAGATTGAACAAAATGACCTGAAATGGAAATAGTGTGCAGGGAGGTTAGGAGGACCCACCATCTTGCAAAAATATATTATTACTTTTTCATCAATCTTTTTGCAACAGTCTGTATCAAAAATCTCAAATTACTTCGCAATAGAACTATTACAATAAAGAATGTATTTGTTGTTTCTAATGAGTTTTCTCAGACCTTGCTTCTATTGACATAAATTTAGCTTTTTAAAATAAAATTGTTAAAATACATGTAAGTTATACTTTTTTATGAAAAGATAGAACAATTTAAAAAAATCTGCTTTCCCTCTTGGAATAATTTCTCTTAAATTTTGCATTATGCACTTTTTATCATGCTGAAACAGTAGCTCAGCTTTGAGATATCTTCTTACTTTACAGTGTCAGTCTTCAGATTGCAAAGACTTCACCACTTTTAATGCAAAACTTGCAGCTTAGAGGATGATACAATATCAAGGCCAAATCATCTGTTGGGATTTTTCTTCTGTTCATAGTTTATCTTAATATTGCCTTTTGTGTTTAATTAAATGTCCTGAGGTGCCAAAATAAAAGTATTATTAAACTAACTAAATTGGATACATTCTATTTTTCTCATTATGTGATCACAGGTAAAACATAAACTTAGTGTGAAAGGAATAGCAACAAAATAAAGTAAAACTTTATCAATATGCACTTGCAGAGTCATTACATTATCAAGCAAATGTGAAAACAAGAAACCAGCAAGTTAAAGACTAAATCTGAATACTACAAAGTCCTTGAAAAGCAAAATACCTTTATAGTGTGAGACTATGTAAACAAATTCTCTGTGAAGTGGAGCTAATATGGATTTTATATACTTTTCAGTATGTGCAGTATTGATACTGCACATACTGCCACAGCATACATTATCAATGGAAAAATATTAAATATGTAAATTATATCAGCCTATTCCTTTGTGTCTCTGGGGCTGAAAGCACTGGATTGAAGCACTTATTTTTGTTAGCTTGATCTCTCTTCTTTTTTTTTAATAATAATTTCTTCTATTCTTGGAAACTTAGGCCAAATGTCTAGTTTCACACAAACTCCTGCTGAGAAATATCAGAACAATTGTTTTAATTTTTTGTCATTTATTGTGAACATCCTGTGTTTATTTTTTACAGACAGTTTCACTTCTTCAGGAGACCACAGATGTGATAAGAGGGCGTTGATTTAAAAACATGAGAGTGTGTGAATAAAAGTTTCAATAAATTTTTTTTACAATTTCCAAGGATAACCAAATATATGTCAGTATTCCATAAGAATTCTCTTCTACAGCACCCAGACATGATGATGACTATATCATAAAATTGTATTACTGCAACCTCTGTTCTTAATATTCTGCCTCTGGCAGGAGAGTTAAATTTGCTACTTCATATCAAAGACAAGAGCATCTTACTAGTTTTTAAGAGCTTTCCTCACTCTAAGGAGAATACACGGGCTAAAGTTTTTGTTCCATCCATAGAAAGAAGCATTTTCTCTGTCTGTTATTGCCTGGTTTTCCATGAGCTGAGCAAACTGGGATTGCAAGGCTATGAAAGTCAAATTGTCAAGCAACCTGCTTGCTATCAGGATAGTGAAGAAAAGATAGATTTAACCATGCTTACTACATTATATCACTTGTATTTAGATTGAGATTCTTTTCAGTGGTGAAAAAGCTAAGTCAAAGATTTCTGAGAAGCAGTATTTCTTGTTTTGCTCAATTACTAATTTGAACTAAGTTCTGCCTTGTGGTTTTTGTAGTTTATGAAATGGCTGCTGCAGATATTAATATTGAATAGAGACATATTAGTATGTATTCACAGTTATTACCTCACATAATGATTTTTAACACTACAAAACTTCCCATTCATCACATGAATTAGGAGTTCATGTAGAATAAAAGAATATTAAGAAAATTACTGTGTTTGTTCAGGGCTCATTTTTCAAAAGTACTGTTTAGCTCACAGAAAGGATCGTCAGAAATACTTTAAATGAAGATTTCATACCTAAATAATTAATAGAAGATGAACATAAATTGCTTCTATGCCTTATGAATTATTGACGTTTATTTATTTTGAAATATGTAAAATATAGCTATCCAGAAATCTAGGCATATCCAAAGGTCATTTTGTTTGCAAAATTTATGTACAGGGAATCTTATGCCATTCCCTACATGATCCTGAACAGAAATTATCTGATCTCCAGAGTAAGCTCCTTTAACTATTGCCTTCCAATTCCCTGCATTGGCATTTCATTGCACAGAAATAAATTAGAAATTTGAATGGAAGGACACTGAATTCGAAACCTAAGAGAAAAGTTCAAAGTCAAAAACTGAAAACTCATTTCTACATTAATACTAAACTTCCAAGAGTCTTAGCCCACATGTTTCAGCTGATGTGTATTAAGCTGAGATAAAACGCAAACTTATGTAAGATACTTTTTGTTTGGAGCTGTACAGAGTAACATGTGACATATTACTGACAGTATTACGTCTGCAGATTTTATTCCCTGTGATTGCACTGGTGATCCTGAGTTTTTCTATCCCTTACCCTACTCTGTATTGACTGCTGGAGGAGTCATTCTTGCTGAACAAAGCAGATCTTGTGGTGTTTGCAGACCATACCCCACACAGTCTACTCTATATAAGGGAAGGATGACACATTCTCATGGGGCATTTTTGCAGTGGACAGACCATGAATCAACAGGAATTGACCTAGTGGGCATTTCTTAGTCATGAACATGGTTTATATGAGCTGTTTTGAAAAGTCTCAGAGAAAAGGCCATGAAAACAAAGAAAAATTCAGCATTTCCTCTGTTCCTAATCTTCCTTACATTTTATCATGGCCTTATCAGATTAAGAAGTGATACATTCAGTGTCCTGCTACTGTCCTGAAATGTAGAACAACTGGGATTTACTTATTCCTCTGTCAGAAAATGCCAGTTTTTCACCTTGAGCAACCTTTTCTTTGGGTATGTGCCTTAACTTGCTGTTCTGTTCATGATTTGCTCCTATAAAGACCATATATTGTCTTAGACATGTACACTGCTTAACATGAGAAAAAAGTGAATAATGAAGTGTCTGTGGGATGATGGGTTTCTGACTTTTCTGACCTAGAACAGGAGGAGACTTTAAAAATCATACAAAAAACCCACCAAAAAACCAATTTTGACCCATTCAGAAGGACAATAGATTGAAGGGTATTTTAGACATTAGAGGAAAACAAGCAAGCTTATGGCATTTTTGTCCTGTTAAAAGCTTTCTTTCCTGCCCTCTTTTGCACACACACACAGAGGGAATTGTACATGAACCCAAGATATAAAAATAGCCACATTCTGTCTTTGATTGAGAGAGAAAGACACAAGCCAGATTTATTGGCTGTCTAGAGACCTTATGTTCAGTTTTCTCTTGTCACATTCACACCAATTAAATGTGAGAGTTTATATGTTGTCCTGTCTGTAAAAATGACAGCCAGATCCTTGTCTGGCTCATTTAATTGTCTCTGTGGAATAAGTTCCCCCACCCTGGTATAGAAAACAGTATTTCCTATAGCTAGCATAAAACCTCTCTTGCCTGAATATTTTCAAGACAAAAAAGTTACTCAGAAAAAAGTGATGTGTAAGAGATGATTGCATTCCTTTCTCTCAAGTTAGCATGAGCTTTAAAAATGGAACTGGGAAACACACTAGTCACTTGAAAGTGAAACCCCATATATAATGCCTATAAAGAGATATATCTTAGTGTTTGGGCTAGGTGGTGTTGCCAGCACACACAATTAAGTGCCTGTTGCCACCTGGAATGCACAGCCAGAAATGGAAGGTCCAGTGAAGTCAAAATAAAGTGGGGAAAAAAAAAAAAAAAAAAAAAAAAAAAAAAAAAAAAAAAAAAAAAAGGAGGGTAAAAAAATGTTGCATGTGAAGCAGCTGATCCTCTCTTCCATATATATTTTACTCCAGTCTCATTGCAAGACTTCACTCTTCTGTTGCATCTACTTTAAATTGAAAAAATCTCCTGGGGTATTAGCCAACTACACTGCAGTCAAGACAGGTATTTAGTACATTTCCATGTCCGTGAAAGCCTACAGTATCTTTTCAATCATTTTCAGCAGGATTTTTTCAAAGTAGGAAAATTAGTGAAAAATTAAAAGTATGAATACTGTTAGGTAATTTATCATTATTTTTTTCTGACCAGAAAAACTGATAAAGCTCAGAAACTGTTCTTTGCTATAAAACTGGTTTCATAGGAATCTAGGTAATATGACAGCTACAATACTCTTTAGAAACCAGAGTAAATAATAAAATATTTGGAAAATTGTATAAAATATGTGATCTTTGCATGAAATATTTACTACATAATCTTTCCATTTTAATTTCTCTACAGAGTATTAGATTAATTTTTTAAAGTTGAGAAATAATCTTTCTTTTCATTATAAGTATTCCTTATAAAACTCAGTGTTGGATTTTTGTGTATGTAATATTACGTATTCTAAGTTTTTCTAATGACTCCATCTTTGATGCTGATTTTCCCCTTCATAATTGTAAATCTAGTCCTTTGTTATTCTGTGACTCATACTGTAAAAAAACCTGACCTGGCAGTCTGTTACTTGGTTACATGCTACAATAAAATGAAAATTAAAAGATCTAGATTTGATAACATGCCAAATAGAGATTTTTAAGGAACACTGTGAGAAAATGTGCTAATTGTCTCAATGAAATTAATTGTATTTCCAGTATAACTGGAGTCATATGCAGTAGCTGTTGAAAGTGGAATATTTTATCAAGGAAGGATGATTTGTGAGATTCATGATAATGTCTTTATATACATTACCAGTATTATATTCAGTTACACTGTTCACACTGATTTCATAAGTACAGATGAAAACGGGTAAGGCTGTGAGAAATTATGTTAAAATACAAATATTATTGATTATTGTGATTATTTCATGATTGTATTAACTGGAAAATGTCTACATTTCCTCTCTGATTTTGTTTAAAGGGAAGAATAGTGAAATTATGCACTTTAAAATCAAAAAATCTGTGTTTAAAAATTTTTTTTAGTATTAACTAGCAAAGTTTTGTTATAGGTCATTGTTTTTAATGTTTTGTCTAGCTTAAAACTTTTCCCATCATTTCTGTTTACATATCTGATGCCTAGATTAAGGTCTACTTTTATTTTACAAATCCTTTCTGCTTTACTGAAGCAGAGAAGGAGGATGGCATCTCCAACTGCTAAGAATCATCTCTCTGCCAGTTGCAGCCATTGAGATCTGCTTGAAGTTAAAATAGATCTGTTCATTTTCTGACTAACACTCAGTACAGTTCAGTGAACTGCCAAACTGAGAAACAATTATAGAGCTCCTGGAGCAATGCATTACATTTGCATCTTAGATTACTTCAAACATTTTAGCTCATTCTTTGGAGCAGTTTTCCACCAAATCAACAGTACTCCAGCAGGCAACTTATACCTTTCTGGCACTTTCCACTTGTGTTTATAAAGCAAGTTTTTACTCAGATCATGGGCCATTTCTGGAAGTAGACATTACCATAGAGTTTAATCCTAGTTTTTATTGGCAGCTTTGATATTGCATAATGATACAGTATTTTTTTAACTGTAGGCATCCTGTTATCACTAGCTTCCTCCTCCTATGGGTGGGATGAGTTAAGAAAGGACCATATTCAATTTCTTGCTTTTTCAGTGGCTTCCCTACAATATTGATAATCATTCTTAAGTTCTCTGAAGAACAATACCTCCATGTTAGGCTTCTGTGATTTTTGTTGGTGGAAAATAATTTAAAGCATAGTGCCTGACACAAGGCAGTGCAGGTTTTTAATGCTCATTATCTAATAATAAATAGTTATCTGAAAAAAGGGAAAAGTGTTAAGTGACCTGCCCCATATAATGACTTTTCCTTTAGGTCCTGAAAACGCTTCTCTGAGTTTTGGGGGGATTCTTTTTCTGCTCTAGAAATATACAGGACTCTACCAGCAAGACAAAATATACTTTAAAAGCTATTTATGTTGGTGACTGTATTATCATAGTTAATGATGCATTTCTGATTTATTCCCTTACTGCAGTGAACAGTCATCTCCTTTTTAAAAGTGGTGACAACAGATATAAGAAACTGATGTATAACAAAATACAGGAGGAATTGACCAATTTTCAGTTTCTAGGACCAAAACAAAAATCTATGTCTTATTCAGTGTAAAATACTTTAAAAGCAAAGAGCTTGTCCTAATTTCTGTTTTAGAATTCTGAATTACTCAACGTAAAAAATCTAAATGTGTTCTTTCTCAGTGTGGGTTTTTGTTTGTTTGTTTATTTCATGGTTGTTGTTGTTGGTTTGGTTTGTTTGTTTTGAAAGACAAAATTTTCGGTGTCCATAAAATACTGAATCAATCTATAATTCCATGTATAATTTATACTGTCCAATATTAGCAAATGAATCTGACAAAACCAGACAGTTGAGATTTTAAACTTTATCAGTAAACAAAGCAACGTGGGAATTGGGCTATTCTGCAAGATCTTTGTTAACACACAATATGACCAATTTGCAGATATTTAATATACAGGAAGAGGTGGGTATGGCAGGAAAATGCCAGTAACTTCCTGTCATCCTCCCCTGGCGTGGCAACAGTTCTCCCCAAATATTATGAGCCTCTACCATCCTGATATTTAGAAATAAGTTGAAAGGGAACCAAAGGATTACAAAACCTCTACTTGCTTTAGTTAAGCCCTCAGTGTTATCCTGGGCATTCTAATTCGAATTATTACTTCACTTTTTAAAATTATTTTTCTAATTTATAAAAATTCAAATTTATTTTTTCTCTTCTGCATTCAGTTGTTTCTTTCTTATCTAAATCCTTCTTTCTGTTTGAAAACAGCCTGACTGCCAGCCAAGACAGATTTTTGGCAGTACTGCTGTGAGCCTGGGACCAGAAAAGAAGTTGAAAGCAGTACCTTAAATGCTTTGACATTGACACATTTTTACCAGATCTTGAAGCAGATGATAAAACCTCATGCTATGGTTTTGTTTTTTTTTTCCAATTTTTTTTCCTGCAGCAATCATTCAGGTAACAATTCAGACCCTGAGCTGTTTATTCTCCCCCTCCCTCCCTCCTTTTTTTTTATCCCCCCTTCTATTTAATTTCTTTGTTTGTTTTTAAGAAACAGAATAGAATTACAAGAAGAACAACAGCTCAAGCCCTTCACAATAAATTTCCCCTCTCTTTCCAAGGAGGCATAGTAATTACAGACACTCGTACCATCTATAAGACTGTCAAGCAAGGTAAGATCTTTTTAGAAAAGTATATCAGTGAATGGAAAAAAGGAATAGAGTGAAATCTCTGCTTAGTCCTTTACATCACAGTGTAAACCCCTTTAACCACTTTTTGTTGCATTCTTTAGTTCTTTAAAAATTCCTATGTTCATTGTGTCTCATAGGGTGAAACACACTAAAGTATATCAGAGTTATTGCTTAACATTGCATTAGGTGACATTATCATATAAAGAATCCTGTCTTCATCACACTGCTTAGTCCATGAGACTTCACATGTTACATTTCCATCTTGAATTTTCTGATTTTGTTTTGAGTTCTGGATTTCTGAGTGAAGCTCAGGTGGACATCTGAGTACTGAAATAACAGAGATTTCATTTGCATCCCTTGAAAAAATTAGCTTTGGGAATTTTTATACTAATGCCTACCAAGAGAGTGCAAAATCCCTGAAAAAATATTAAATTAAATATTTTTTGCCTATAAATTTAAAGTTAGCTATATATGAATTCAACATATGTCCCCAAATTAAATAACCACCAAATAAAACTGAAAGTCTGGAATTCCACACAGAATTCACATTAATATCTAGAAACATTAAGAGTGAGAATGAGGTTCAGTCTGCAAGACAAGACCTCAGTGGATCTGACTCTTATGCTTTGCAAACACACATTAGTAAGCTGAGGTGCCACCATAGGGAAAGAAAATAAAAATAATCTTATATCAGAAAATATTTTTAGTACATATTCCTTTTTCCTAGGCATATATCAAATAATTATTTTCATAAAAAAGAATGTATTGAAATATGTTTTTAAATATTAAAGAGCAGCATAGTCTAGACATTAATTTGAAATAATATCTACCTTTAGATATGAAAAACTAACTAAAAAGTTTTTCAAATATGAAATAAGATTATGATTGAAATTCAGAGGTAGCTGAAGAAAAATCTGAAGATGACTGATAGAGAGCTTTTTTCTAAACAGATTTTCTGGCACAAGTTTTGCATCCCGAATTATATTAAAAATCGATCTTTTTCAGGCATCAGTTGGATTTAGAACAGAGAGACATGCTAGCTGTAATTCTTTATTCATGAATTTTGAGTAAAGATGAAGGAGGTAGTGATAAAAATTGTTGTCGCTACAGTAAATTATTAGCCAAAATAGCATTTCTAAATAAACTGGATAAGCTGCCTCCAGTTCCTACCTGGGCACTGTGTTTGAGCAAACTGTGGCATGGACCAAAACTTTCTCTGGGGATTTTCTTCTTCTGTATGATGGTAATTTCCTAATGCTGGTACTTGTGGTCTGGCCCTGTCTAGTCTACCGTACTGACTCTATCCATACCGACAACAAAATGAAGCAGTTTGTAAAATGTTCAAACAAAAAGAAACCTCATATTTATGTGTCTTCAAACTTCAGGTAACTAATTATTTTAATCAGATTTTTTTAATCAGGTTTTGAATCAGATATTTTGATTAGAAGAGGTATCAAAAAAAAAACAACAAAAAAAAGCATTGAGGACACAGGCAACCATCTCACAACCTGAAGACTGCAGCTGCTGAACAAGGCTCCTCTTCTTAAGGAAAACTCAATATAAAAGACTGCCTCAGATAAGGATGTGGGCACAGATAACAGCTAGCACCATTAATACAAATTATCCCTTTTGTCTTTGTCTGTAAAAAAGTCACTGGGATTATGCAGAGAATCTAACATGGATAAATGGATTTGTTCTGTCCTGCAGACATTTTTGTGTTAATAGTGCTGTGATACTGCCAGCCAATCTGCCACAACATTTAAGGTATTTCAAAGAAGATGGGCAAACATTTACTGTATATGATATTTTCTTGCCTATATGACATTCTTTTTCCTCTGGGATTAAGCAAATATAACATTCTCTACCAATAAGAGAAAAATAAACCTGACATATTTTTAGAGTATTGGCCATAATCATGACATAAATGCTGAAGCAATCATATAAATAAATATTTTAATTTTTCAGAAGCTTATAATTGGAAAAAAAAGCAAACATTTTGGCTATAAAATGACCTGGGAGTTGTATAAATTATTAGCCTGGCTTTAATAGCTAATAATAGGACTTAAAGTAGGGCTTTGTAAATTTTTCAATAGGGTTTTCATGCCTTGTTTAACTTCTTTTTAACAGAAGCTGAATAAGTTCATGTATTTTTGGCAATGTTCTTCCATAATGTTCTTCCATAAAAGGATTATTTTTATAGATATGTATGCTTAAGTTGCCCATGTAATCCTCACACTATTACTAATTTTCAAATAAAGGTTCCAATCTGTTGTTCTGGGGACAATTATTGTGCTGCCAGTGGAATTTTCTGGTGACAACAATAAGAGGAGTGATTAGGAAATTCACTGAAAAAGATGTTTCTTCTAGAAGAAGGCTTTTTCATCTTAGGTTTTCTTCCAGTCTCTGATGGCCTCATAATGAAAGACATTTAATAAACTAGATTATGTGTTTATTTGTCAGGTTTTTAATACAGTTAAACAGTCAATGACTAGTCTTTTATGAACTCTAATAGGAATATTATTTCTCTATTTGTGATTTGCATAATAGTAGTGCTGTTTTTGCCTTGTAGATACATATTCTAAATATATGTGTGTATATATATATATATATATATATATATAAACCCCACAAATCTCATTCTATTATTCTTGGTGTAAAAAAATAAACAATAAAGGTAAGGATGTCATGTAATCAAGGCCACATAAGACATACAGGAAATACAGGAAAATAATCCTTTTCCTAGAGCCAGACTATTGTAGGCAAAGAAAGTTCCCAGTTGCACAAAACAGGGAAAGTTTCATGCATCAGCTGTGGACACAGAATAGATTATTTCACCATCGTGGAGAGTAACTTAGCTACAGCTTGGCAAGAATTCTTTCAAAGTTTGAACTTAGAGTTTACATTCTAAAATAGAAGAAAGAATTCCATATACTTCTCACATTTCACTTTTAAAAGCAAAGGAAACAAAACATTCAAAGAGAAACACTTGGAACTTATAACAGAGCAAAGTCAGAATCAAAGCAAACAGCACTCTTGCATCTTTTACACTTCAAGTATTTCCTGGGGACAAGCATTTGTTGAAATGTAGAAGCTATGGTTAGACTTCAGAAATGCTCCTTAGATGTATAGGTGAGAGGCCAATCCTTGGTACAAATTTAAATATCATCAAAGAACTTTAGAATCTAGCATCTCACTCCAGCCCAAGGGAAGGAATAGAGGGGAAAATTTATCCTTAGCTCCCTTTTACCATTTATGCTTTCTTTGTTTATGTTGGCTAAGTTTTGAAAAGTCATTTTAGGAACCAAATGTCTCTGAAGGAATCGACAGATGAATCAGGCAGGATCAAAAGGGCAAGTCTTTAAAAAAATCTTGGAATAAAAAAATATGTGGATGAAGATTTGATTTTTTCCTACCATTCCCAAATCTTTCCTAAACTTTAAGGAAAGTTTAAAAGGGAAAACATACTCTCCAAGTGAATATATGGATAGACTGTAGCCATACAGAAAACATCTGTCTCCTGCTCATATGTCATTTTAAAGTTACCACTGCTGTTTGTGATCCCACCAACTACTTTTAGTCTCCCCTAAAGTGTTCCTTGAATACTCATTCTCAAATTAGCAATATATCTCACACAAGTTTGCTGAGAACTCAGGGAATAAAAGTCAGCACAAAGCAAAAGCCTTTTATGATTTTCTACCCAGGTCGCTGAGGTTATTCTCTGTGACTCTTGCATCAGATAATCGTGACAAAAATGATCACTTCCAAATGACACAAGGAAGATATATTTCTTCTTCACCTTTAGAGAGCTTTACAGCCAGACTTTACATTGTAATTTCTATCCCAAGGTGACCCGAGTAACTGCGTTTTCCACTTGCACCACAGCCAGTACAAAGAGGAAAGTTATACCTGCTGAAGGTGTCGTGGAGGATCTCTCATTTTGGACAGTTTATACCATGGCCACCACAGCTTGAGAGAATTTCCTAGGCCAAAGCAGGTTTCTCTCAAGATTGAGCATATCCCAGGGACACACTTTTGGTAAAGTCAGTTTAATACACAAGGCTATCAAAGATCAGTTCATATATAATACATAAGAGATTGTAAAATTATGTCAAATTCACATATCCAGCAGATGCACATAGAATCAATTTATCACAAGAACTTTAGATCAAAAAATCTCAGAGAAAGGATATAGGAAATCACCTTGGAAGTATTTTATCATCTATAATTCTAATTTGGCAATAAGCAGCATGTGTTAGAGGGATGTTTTAGTTTCCATGTTTAAATGAATAAAAGTGAACATAGTAATTCAGCACCTGTGGAGGAATATCATACACAGTTCTAATTATTTTTCATGGCTGTGCACAGTGTTTACCTGAGTTAACCCCTGAATGCTGGTGCAAAGGCAGGAATAAAACAGCCACTCAGACAATATCATGATAAGGCAAGGATCTGTTATGAGTGGTTGAAAGATGTGTTCCTACAGAAGTTAACAATAAATTTACTGGTTTGTAACAGGCTAAATATTAATATAGCTATAAAAAAAATTCCAAACAGTTCCTTCTACTCTTTCAAACTGACTATTTGTAATTGGTTTTGAGACTTTCAGATACAGTAGTTTACACTTCAGAGGAAGGCTAGATTCATAGAATTTGCTTTTGAAGCATCTGAAATTAGACTGATTTTTTTTTTTTAGACTTTTTATTTGCTTTTGGTTTCTATAATTAAAATTCTCTTCATGTCCCTGGCATAAATCCTGACCTTATACATACAGAGAAATCTTTTCTATAGAATCTTGGTCTCCAGTCTGAATTTTTTAGTGAAAAATAACACTCTAACTTATGCTGGTCAGCTATTAATTACTATAGGGAATTTTAATTCATCTAACACTATTTCTATTCCAAATATAAATCTGTTGGTTTGAGTCATCCTAAAATGGAGAGATAAGACATTCAGAATTGGATTTAGCTCCCAAAGCTGTTCACAAAACAAGTCTCAAGAGATAAATGTCACATGTAGGATTTTTACTTTTGCCCACCTCCTGTTCCTCAAACATTTGGTCAGAAGAAATAGAATTTAGATTTTCATAATCCTTCAGGGACTTCTTAGGCTTATGGAAAGGGCAAAATATTTTAAGCCACTTAGAAGTGTGTTGACTCTGAAATCAGATTGTATCAAGAGAAGTGCCTGATTTAAACATGCATGCTCTCAAGAAGCTGTCTAAACACTTTTATTTCAATTTCTTTCTTTATATAGGTAGCATTCTCCAAATTCTCTTTATTGATTTTCAGAACTTCTCTTTTGAATGATAGTTTTGGACAGCCTTGGTGTTCCCTCTCCAGCAGCTTGTAAATTTGATATACAACAGAGAGGGTTAATCATATTTCACTCTGCAGAATAACTTCCTAAATACTTCTGAGGTGTTTTTATATCCTATCAAAACAGTACAAGTAATCGAACCTATATTGTTTAGACTTTTTATTTTCTTCTTCTTTTTTTTTTTTTTTTTTTTTC